>JAHZMY010001556.1:0-15515 GCA_027743915.1 Seira sanloemensis | reverse complement strand
GTTTTGCATTCTGCTCGTAATGGCTGTAGGTTGTAGTAAGTGATATGATATGGCGGGGTTTATTGTGCATAAAAATGGGGACGGAATATAATGAAGGGAAATGGGAGAGAAGAGAAATGCAGAGTTTGCGAGAGAAAAAAAATTGTTTACATCCGGTTGAGCATCCAGGGCAGGGACCATTAGCGAGGTAGGTTGAAAATATGGAGAAAAATTGCAAAGCAGACTTTGAATTTGCAAAACGGGTTTTAATCAGGAATGAGTTTTCTCGCATTAATAATTTGGGTTATGATGAAATTAGAGCGAAATATTTGGAAAGCTGAATTAAAATATCAGTTTCTAAAAATCTGTACTGCTGTTGATGTTATATTTACATGTCTCGGAATGAGGTTTTACGAATTTATACAAGACGTATAAGTTCAATTTGTATCACAGTGCCCCAAACACTCATCCTAAATTCCATTTGACCCAACCATTTTGATTTATTCGAGTATTTGTGTATTTTACTATATTTTATACAGTTTGAATAAACCGAGGCAGTCTAGAATTTTCGAGAGACTTTCATTTTTGATTGGAGTGAGGATTACATAAATAATCAAATTAGAAGGAGCAATTTAAGTTGAAAATGAATGTCATGAGGGTATGAGTGCATGTAAAGACATGCGCCCATGAGTCGATTCCTTCAAAAAGCTGGGCAGCAGCAGTACCCTTTTATGCTAGTTTAAGGTGGAATTTAACCTTGCTTTCACATTTTTATGACTCGAGCAGAGTGCTGCCGTGTTTTTGTTTAATGAAGTTATGACAAAAGCTAACGAAGCAAGAGCAGTTTTGGCGAAAATGCTAATTAGGCGAGAGGCACTAATGAAAGGAAAAATCAAGAGTGGCATTCCCTGTCCCCGACTTTCCCTGTTTGTTTTTGTCACTTTGAATAGCAGTCTTGGGCAGAGAAAAAATGGAATTGACTTGGGCTAAAAAGCATACTAATACAGGAAAGTACTTGAAAACCTCTGCTGTGAAGTGCATGAACGGTTGTACAACAATTTTTTTGCAATATGAATCAGAAAGTTTTATATCCATAAAATGCATAGCGTCAAGGCCTGTGTAGAACATCAAAAAATCGACAAAAATAAGTTTACGGCTTCATTGAAGGCTGTGCATAAAATTAAATAGAGGATTTAAAAAAAACCTGTAAAACTTTCAAACAAACAATTTTCCACCCAATTTCAATAAACCCAGAAAAATAACTCTCACGTCACTCAAACTGCGCAGCATCCAAATTTTATTGCAAAACCTACTTTTTTCAAAAAATAAAAGAAGCTTCCAACTTTTTTATCATTACAAAAGTTAAGGGCTATTATAAAATAAGTTTTTACTTCACGTCGGTTTAAGCTTTTTATTACGAGTAAAAGCTTCAAGTTTTTTACAATTGGAATTTTCTGGAGAATCACACAGGATTTCTTCATCACAGTGAGTTTTGCTCTATTCAAAATGCAAAATTTTTCTCCCAATCTCGGATTCCGTCAAGTGCTCTCTTACTCTCACTCTAAATGAAATGCACTTCACTCAGAACCACGTTTGAAGTTCTTTTCTACATCCGAACAATTTCATTTGCATAGTAATTCCTGCGCTTATTTCCTCATTATGAGATTCTTGGAGAGGAAAAAATGAAAATTAAGCAATTGCTTGAGAAAAAAACTTGTTCCACATTCCCGAGAATCCCGGCCAAAGTTTTTCTCCTCTGGAAGAGAGTAATTTGGTATTATTTTCGCTCCACTTTTAATTTCTTTTGTTTATCATTTGTGCAAACAAATGCCCTAATTCGAATGCAAATTAGGGCTTTCATAACTCACAAAACTTTCTCCTGCTGAAATTGCATATGGCTTTCACCTGAATTTAACAATCTTAAGAAGCATTCTAAGAAGCCGGAGAAAATGAAAGATTATAACAAAAGTTTAACATCAACACTTAATTCATGAGCATTATGGTCCATCTCGAAATTTTCTGGGAAAGACTTTTTCCAATTAACTTTCACTTCTGCCGGAAGTGCTTTCTCCATTTTCTCCGAAAAAAATCCAATCTAATCGGAAACCATACTGCAGCATTCTTGCTGCATTTGCTTAAAATCAAATAGTAAGCGTTCCATTCTCGGCATTTTTTCATCTTCTTAAAACCTAAAACTATTGCTACTGCATTCGCTTTTCTCTATTATGCAAATAAGTTTCATTTCCTTATTCAAAGAATTGTTTTCGGCGAAAGTCAGAAGAAGAGAAAGCGCTGGAGTAAAAAAGGTTATTTTTTATCTCTGGAATACAAGCTACACATTTATTTAATTTGAGGACGCAACCGACGTAATCTCAACTCGCTTCAGAGGAAGGAAGAAAGCGGAATTTCGTTTTTACATTTAATGCATGAATAATTAGACTTTGGAGAAAGGTCTTGTGTGTGTGTGCTGTTCCATCTCAACACGCTTTTTTATGATGAATGCCGCTCCGATGCGGAACTCAGATAATTCCTTCCAAGAGGATGAGATTACCCTCCATGAAATTTTATGTATGGGTGAGCTCTCTTTCTCTCCCTCCACGCAAAAAAACCTCCGTCTCATTCCACAGAAATAGATAAAGATCCGGTTGCGAGGACAATATTGGCTCGTAGCTGAATCCAAATCAAAGTTATTCTTTAAAAGTTCTTGGAATTTTGCGAATCACATAAATTACACATGTAGAAGTAATATAACTTGTAATTGTTTGTAATTCTGAATATGATCGCAAGAGGCAAACTAATCTTGTATCATTGTCCAATGTTTTATCAGTTCCAACTAAAATGTTTGATCCACTATCCAATTATCCCATATAAACCGCAATACATATCAATAAAACAAGTAAACTTTTTTCTAAAAAGCCAATTAGCTCCGAAATTAGTCAAAATTTAACAGAAATCTGAATCGCTCAACCAATTTATTTCAATGTTGTCAAAGGCGTAGCTAAAGTCGAACAGACGATCAGAGAAACATTGATTCGCTCATAACAAATTACGGCGGACAATTACCTTTGCTTCATTCAGCTGCGTACTTAACCAGTAACAAGACACTGTCTTTAAAAAACGACAAAAAATATCTCAATTCCTTCCACCACTCGCTTCACTGACACTGTTCAAGGGTTTTTTCTCAACAATAAAAACTAATCGAAATTGTGCCATTGTCTTCCTCCAGCGATCTAAGCTGGTGGTAATAAAAGAAGCTCGTATTTGTCCTCTAAAAGAGATGGAATGAATTGAGAGATAAACAAAATCATTTATTTTTCATTCCCATCTTCCCCCTTCCATGGCGCTTATTCTGGCTTTCTTACTCTTCGTTACTTTCACCATTGCACAAGTTCTCAACGAAAACTTTTACTACTTTCACTTGAAAAAAATTGTATCATCTCATGCGAATAAGTACTACTACGATACAACAATGATTTTGTCGACATTGACATTGCCCATAACTAGGGAAGTCGGAATATTTTTCTAACAGGGTACGTATTTTTGACCTCTGTCCTTTTCTTTTTCCTTGCGCACCATCTGCGTATTTGTCCACCTCATCTCGAGCCTATCACAATTTTTTGGCATCCCCGGCGTCATCCTGCAAAAAAACTCTAATATTTTATGATAAAATGCAAATTTCGCATTGTTGTTATTGATTTTGGGTCACAAATCCAATATTGGCTTTTACATTACTCGCACTACACAAACAACTCATGCTCCTGCAAAAAACTCTAATATTTTATGATAAAATGCAAATTTCGCATTGTTGTTATTGATTTTGGGTCACAAATCCAATATTGGCTTTTACATTACTCGCACTACACAAACAACTCATGCTGCTTTCACCTTGTCTTCTCCAGCAGATTCTTATTTCATTTCTTTCATTTCTTTATCAAAAAAGCAGCAGGAGACAACAAGCGTTATATATACATTTTTTCTGGAGAAAATTTAGTCCATTTCCATTGTAATTTTCTTGGCACCGGCCTGCGAGCCACATGGAGCGCATCTCATTTCCACCGAGAGATAACACGGCTATATATACATTTTTTCTGGAGAAAATTTAGTCCATTTCCATTGTAATTTTCTTGGCACCGGCCTGCGAGCCACATGGAGCGCATCTCATTTCCACCGAGAGATAACACGGTTCTTCCCAGTAATAACCTTAGTGACATTTTTTATTTTCTGGACAGCTTTCTCCAGAAGTAAATAACGAGAAAGATACACAAAAGAAGAAATGATCAAGAAAAACAAGAAGAAGAGGAAGGCCTTCTCTTGGATATTTTACGTTCTGGATTTGATATTCAGTCGAAGTCTCTCAATATTTGGAAAAATAAAATCCATTTCCATTCTAGGGCATTGTGAGAAAAAGACGGAAATAGGTATGTATATACACAGTGTTTGGCTTGAAATGACAATGGGCTACATTCTCAGATAAATATGTATGGCCCATCTGGCATTGGTGCACTTTTATTTTGATATTTTCCTCGGAAAAGGGCCATCTGAGTGGCATAACAATGGGCACGTCGTGGCGAACTGTTTACCGCGGGATGTGTTGTCGAGGACAGTGGTTGTGGGGAAGGCCAGATTGGCTGATTATTTTTGGAAGAGTTTCTGGTCGAATTTGTCCAGACTAAGTTGAGATCTGTGGATCAAGTTTAAATAAATTTCGACAATATTTGTTGAATAAAACTTTACTACGATATCGGCCTTATAAATGGTAGTGCTCTATCTTAACTAATTATAGTTTGACATATCTGGGAACTCCATCCTCTCAAATTTGTAACTGTAAAATTAAGAATTAAAACTTTTGAACTTTTGCCTTGTTCCCTTGGAGAAATGCTTAGAGTAAAGCATTTTCCTGTTAAAATTGCAATGAATTAAAAAATTCGTCCCTAGATATAAAACTTGTTTCGCAAAAATCAACCTTATCTGCTTCAAACAAAGCTTTTTGTGAATTTTGATTTAACTTTTCAATCCCGAAATATTTGTCTGAAACATTATTTTGAAGTTATCTACAGCAACTTTTAAATTACATTTTTGCAATGAGATCCATTGTTGGTTGTAAAAATTGACTCCGCGCAATTTTTTTAGATTTCATTGATTTTCATCCAAATTCATACAACCGAGCACCCCCAACAATCCTCTTACTTGTTTCGAGTCCATCTCATCCAGAAATGAACTTTTTTTCTTCTATCCTCGTCATCATCATCTATCTGAATCCACTTTTTCTTCCCGATTCCCCTTCATATTTTTTCTCCAATCCTTATCTACTTATACATTTACTTACGAGCTGTCTTTCCAACGGTCCTGTCGTGGTGTGCCTGTGCCCGTGCCTTCGCTCGCTCAAGAGAAAGCCTTCTTTTTTCCCTAGTCGTGATCGCAAAGGCACCCCAGCACCACACACTGCACACAGCTTGAGATCTTCGTCGTGGTCGCTGCTGCGTTTCCCATGGAAAAAAGAGAAAGCTCGATCTCGGTTCTCGGTTTGAGAGGGGGGAAAAGTGACTCTCTTTCTCTTTCACCATCACATCGTTGGCCCGGAGTTTGCCAATTCTGGGTAAAAATCTAGAAGCCCCTTTCATTCCGTCTTAGTTAAGCGTGCACTGGCTTTCCGCTTTGTTAGCTCGATGAAATCACTCTGAAATTCTGGAAAGGACGAAGGATTTCTCTATTCTTTTGTCTCATGGAGGATAGAGTATGGAGTGAGTGTGGTGGCTGGGGAAAGGGCTTTGAGTGAGGGATCTTCGTTAGTCGAGTAGGAATGAGTTGTGACTTGTCTTTTCTTAGTCTTGGAATGAAGTGGTCGAGAAGTGAGGATGTGTTTCAAGTTGTTGCTTCAGAAAAGGCGAATGGAAAAAATTGGTGAGTGTGTGCAATGTGTTTTCGGCCTTGGTGAAAGTGGTGAAAGTATGATAAGTATTTGTTGCGCGTGGGATGGTTTTCAGCGAAAAAAATTAGTAGAGAAGACAAGTATTTATGATATAAATTGAAAATTTGCGAATCGCCAGTGAAGTTGGGTATTTGGCTTTGTGGTTTACATGTGATTTTTGACAAGAAAGGTAATTTGAGGTATAGCAGATCGGCGTAAAATCTATATGTTAGAGTTAAAATAAAACAGTTTTTCTTAAATAGCAAACGTTTTCATAACGAATTATGAAAAGATATTTTTGCCATTACGTTTAAAATGAGTTGCTTTCGAAGTACAATGATAAAGATTACATAAAAAAGTCCTTGAGCAAAGGATGTATTGAATTTGTTTTTGCAATAAATGCGAAATAAAATTCGGTCAGTTTTATGACCAATTTACTTACCACTCACAAACAGGTAGATAGTGCATAAAACTTGAAATTTATAAGCCGACTTCCTTTCATCCTCTCACATTTACATTCGACTATGCCTGAGAAAATATCTGTGGTGTGAATAATTGGAAACGAAATCAAAGTTCGATTCCAACTGAGAATAAAGTGTGCCATCATTCAGTTAAGTGTGGAAAAATATTTTTAATTGGAAATAATCAAAGATGAATGCCGCATCCGTCAACACGGGCGGGGGGATGGGGAAGAAGGACAAGGATGTAAGTTGGTACTACCTACATTTAATTGTTTTTAGGTTTTTGCCAGTCTTATGCACATGTTCGTTTTTTGTACTCTGATTAAATTCATATCACACTAAAGATGGATGGTTCACAGTGAAGTGGGTTCAAGATAAGCGATTAAAAAAGATGAAATTGTATCTCAAAGTGATCCATATGAAAAAGATACAAGCAATTGTATTATTTCTGGCTACGACTGAAACATTTAATTATTTATTGATGAGTCATATTCGAGTCAGGTCTAACTTATGTTCACATTTTCCACTCGAATCTCGTGAGAACCATAATTTTCTCTTGCATTACAAAAACCTGAAAATGTTTATAGCTCGTTGGTTCGACTTCTGATATCTTTACAACTCAGAGTTTAAACCCACTGACTCGCTCCAGAACTCTTTGCTTATCTAATCTTACATCTAAACAGTTCACATACGTACTATGCTCGTATGATTCTTCTGATTTTGCCCCGGCAAATTGAGATTGACTTATGTTATTGTCACAGCCGAGTCCCACGAGTAAAATTTCCAGAGATTTCCGGAATTCACGCAAAACATGTCGCGACTCGCGAAGCAAGACTGTTGTACTTGCATTGAGTACATGCAGTGCAAATTGACGGTGACCCTTTTCTACATTCCCCCGAAAAAACAAACTTCTCGGGTAAAATGGAGCCAACTCTCACATGAAGAGACCATAGAGTGTTTTACCTTCGCTAAAACATTTAAAGACTAGTGTTAGATTACACGGACCGTCTAACTTCAAATGACATTTATGGCCAAATTGGATGCGTCTCTGAACACCTCTTCCTTTAAATTTGCAACAATGGCCTCGGCATAAAATATAGTATGCATAAATGTGACTAATCTCATTGTTATTCACACTGCATCCAGGATATATAAAGCAGATGCAATTCTGACTTTTACTCACTTCTCAGAGAAAATAATAATTTCTTCCTTTTACATACTATATTAACAAAAGATTGTTTACAAAAAGCCTGCAACAGCTCTTCATATATTTTTTGCACTTGTTCGTAAACCTCATATTTTTTTCCTGGCAACTTTCTCTCTTTCACATTATATGTATTTCTGCAACAATTGTTGTATTTCGTAACTGTTGCAGCCACGTCTTGCATCTTCGCACTCTTTTCTTATCTACTCTATTTTTCCATTATTATCTTCATGGTCTAGCCGACTCCATAATTCAACTTAGGGCCCATTAACAATTCCCATCCACAACATCCGAGCCCGTCCTTCTCCCATCTCACATCCATTCTTCAATCTTCCCTGAAGGAAACAAAGTATAAATATATAAAAAGCTAAATAAAATTGCAGCTTAGCGAATTCTCACAAAAATCCTAACTACCCAACTACCCCCTAAATAAAAGACCTCACACATAATGCTCGCCTCTGTATAATAGGTATATCTCTGTATATGAATGAATTTGCTCACATGAGTATTATTTCCCTCATTACTTTCTTTTTCTTTTCCTTATGTAATTTTTTGAAAGTAAAAAATGTAAACTTTCTCTCCATCTTTTAGCGCATTGTATTAGGGTAATAAAGGACTTATTCTTTACACCATTTCCCCTCTTTGACTGCTGCAACTTTCTCAACTAATCTTTGAAGAAAAAAATCTTTCTCTTATTGTGTGTGAGTGAAACGGCCGCATTAAATATGTTAACATGTGTACAAATACCCCTTTCACTTTCATTTTTTTCATAATGTTCTTCTTTCTTTTTCGTCTTACACGAGACCTCTGAGACTCAAAAGACTCGAAGAGGGAAAGTGCTATGTGCTATGTGTGATACGAGACTAAAGCTGAACACTGAAGGAGAAAGTAGTTTGTTTACGGCTTTCTCCTCCGCAGTATTATGCGATTTTTTTTCTCCTGCTTCTATTTATCAGTGAAATATTGCCTTTTTCATAATAAAAGAATAAAATAAGAGTAAATGGTTTAAAACCGTTTCGGGTTGAACACTGAAGTTGCAAGTTGGAAGTTGGAGCGGTGGGGAATGATACTACCCAAAGCGTGCATTAGCGTATTACTTACTCAAATATAAAAAACATTTTTTTGGAGAAAAATTCCTCTTCTTCAAGCTTTCTTCTTGTCTGCTACTTTCACTTTCATGGAATAAATGATTTGATCCCTGGCTGAAGGCTGAGGGAGCTGTGATAATTCTGCCTTTCTCTCCGAGGAGGAAACACACGAAACAAGAGAAAAATGGGGAGAGTGAATAACTAATCTAATGCTAAATAAAATGGTGTTAGGCGTTCTCATTTTGAATTTTGCAACAAGAAATAAAAATAAGTGAAAACTTATATTTTTGTTTGTTCTCTTGCCATGGAAAGCAAATAAATATTTTTTCTGCAGACTGTAAGCGGCTTCCTGTCTCAAAAATAAAATTCCTCTGCAGAGACTTTAGCAGCACACACGACTTTAGCCTTGTATCCAAACCTATGTATTTCCGCTGAAGTGGCCTAATGACCAAAAAACGCTTTACCGAAAAATTTTACTACATGGTGATGATGATGAAAGTCCTCTTCAATCAGAATAATTTATCGATTTAAAGGCGGGGTTTTTTCTGGTCTTTCGAAACGAATTCAACTTTACTGCTTGCAACAACCAACAGCCAAAGTAAACCTTTGGTAATGTTGTTTAAATGCTAAACCGTCCTTTCTCCTTTGTCCCCTTTGCAAGAAAAATCGTATTTTTCTCTTTCTTCTCCAAGATATTATCAAACGGCTGTTTTGTACTACTTACAAGGCTCATGTGACATGATGGTAAAACAATGAAAATTCTTGGAACAAAAAATTCATTTCGTCGCTGGAGAAAGTACAGGGTTTACATGATACCCATGCAATACTCAATACCCAATTCTCAATACACCACAGGGACAAAGCGAATTGAATGGAACGAGACGGTTGAGTGCACAGTCACCGTCCCCGTTATTCGTAAGAAGAGAAGAAGAACAAAAAAAAACAAAAAAAAGAATGCTTTTGTGTACTTCCCTAGTTTTATGGACATGCGGCATGTCAGCATAGTCCTGTACAACCATTAGCATTCAATTTCTATTTTCTATAAAAAAAAGTCCTCCCTGCTTTCACTTGCTCCGGTGGTGGTGGTGGTGGTGGTGGTGTTAAGAACAATGAATGAACTCACAGTGGGAAATTGCGTTAAAAGCTTGTGAGTGTTGTTAAAAAGCTGTGTAATATCCCGTCGATCTTTTATTTTGCAATAAATGCTGTGATCGATACTTGGTGACATTACGGGAGAAAGTATACAATAGGGTCACTATAAAAAAATTGGCTTGTGATAGTATGGGCCACAGCGACAATAGGTTCGGGTTTAGTGAAAGTTGTAAAATCGTAAAAGCTGCCTTCGAGCTAAACATGTATTATAGTAATGTTCGACTTTTCATGGGGTATTAAACTGGAATAAAATAGTAAAATACTCACAAGTTAAGTACAGCTAGTGAAAGAGGACTTGAAAGTTGAAACTTTTTCAAGTGGGAAAAAGTTAAACCTAGTAATTTTCTGGATGGGAGAGGGTAATATCCTGAGTTCGAACCTTGAATTTCAATGGCGAATTTGGGTTCAGAGACAAGGTATACATGCATACATAAGGGAAATGATTATGAAAAGAAAAGTATGTAAGTAGTGAAGGAGAAAGCATGTGGAGAAAGTTTAGATGTAAAAATCGTCTTTTTGTCTTCATAAAGAAAATTTAAGGAAGAGTTTTGCTCTGAAGGAAAATAAACCACACCAATACATAGTTTTCGGTTTTAGTCACTTTTTTAAAATTTACAGTAGATGTTTATCATAACAATGTTTTTAAAAGATTATTTTGTGTTTCGTGGAATAAAGTGTTGGCGAAAATTATTATCCCTGCAAAAACATGTATGTAAATGTGGCGAACACAGAAAATGCTAAAAATTGAGAAACTTATTGTAAGGGGAAAAATATTGCTTATTGTTCCCCCACAAAAACAGAAATTACTTGTTTTCCCCTTTTCCCACACGACTTTTCGTCTTTCCCCAACTTTCCGAAAAATAGGTCCTCCATCCATCCTTGGAAGTATGCAAGTTTATCAAAAGCGGATTACTCCAAAAAAACAAAAGTTTTTATACAAAAGAAACTTTTCCAAAACAACAGCAGTGAATGCGTGACACGAACATGCAAAGCTCAAAGTATGAAACGCATAAAAAACTTGAGAAAAGTTTCTTTCTTTCTTTTTAATGACTCCATATTTTTCCCCTCCTGGGGAAGCGGAAATACCATATTTATTTTCAAAACAGAAAGTCCCAGTTTTGTTCCGACCAACCGAAAGTCAAAACGAAATCATAATAAAAGTACTTACTTACATATAAATATCTAGGTATACGATGTACTCTCATACTTTCATTTGCAAAAAAAGTTACTTCATTTTTTCATTTTTATGGCTAGGTACGAAGCCAATCCAATATTATGTCCGAAGGAGAAAGTGGCTTCATTTCCCTCTTTTTTCTCCGACCATTTTTCCCCTTTTCTCCATTAACTTTGAAAGTAATGGATCAAAAAAAGATGAGAGGGCGAAACAAACGTTATCATCAGTTGTATGGGATGGCATAGCCAAAAATGATAAAATGATAAGGCTTATCACTTATCATATCTCTATTCACATACATACATACATATACATATATATAAATATTCCTATCTTTCTAATTTCTCTTGGAAAAAAGTGACAGAGCGGGCTTCACCAACAACACATGTCCATGTCCACATTTTCCTAGAGTAAAAAAACCTTTTGGACTTTCACTCTTTTCTCTGTCTATTGAAGAGAGAAAGCTTTTTTTGTCTGCCAGATGATAAAAGGAAAAGGGCATCGCAATCGCATCTCTCAGATACAAAAAAACTAAGCTTTTTTCCCTTCCCTGACTGACTGAGAGTCAAGATGGAGTGGTGTCGTGTCATTTATCATTCATAGATGTACACTCTTGAAGAGAAAGTGGTGAAAGCAGGGAAAGNTGAAAGCAGGGAAAGCAGTGAAAGCATTGAAGAGAGACGGGGACGGTCATAGCACATAGTCATCATAATAATTCAAAAATATATTAGATGTAGATGTATATGTACATGAGTTTAGTCGTTTGATCCTCTGTCCTGAAGACTTGAAGAGAGAATAAACATTTTTTTTCGGGGAAAAGAGAGATGGATGGATGGATGATGAGATGGGACGTTCTCCAAAAAGTGATAGATAAATAGTCCAAAGCTAGAGCGAGTCCAGTGCTGGAGGAATGGACTGATCCGATGAGGGTTGGGGAAAGAGAGGAAATGTGCTTCAGCTTTTTCCTTTCTCCTGTTTTCTCCATTCAAATAATGTGAAGAGAGTAGGCTAATAGTCTCCTTGTCATCGTCTCATGGTCGTAGTCGAAGTATTCATGGAGGTAAAAAGGATGTACATGGTCATGCGAAGATGATCATGATCATGATCATGAGAAGAGAGCATCATGAGCATATCCTTTCTGCTTGGATGGGTTCAGTTGAGACGACTCTCTTGAAGATTTTTTTTCAGTGGTATGAAATTTCCTGTTGGAATGTTCTCCCCCGGTTGAATATTTCATGGATTTGGGGTTTTATGGGACGGTTATAATTAAATCTAGCCAAAATATGTTACATTTGCAAATATATTCACAAGTAATCGTTTCGTAAGTCGGTAAACTGGAGTTTGCCGCAAATTTTTACTTTTTCTGGCGGATTTGATTTTATATATACAGACAGGTGAAAATTGCTGTATACAATAATTCAATGCAGAGTGCCTAAATAAATATTTTGTAATTGTCTTCCACTGCAAATCCATAAGCAATTACTTACATTCGTGACGAGATATATTTTAAGGAAAAACTCTACGAACCCCAGTTTTTACGTTGAAACAAAAGTGGGAGCAAGGTGGTTAGTGGTGATCTTAGAAAAGAAATTTCAAGACCTTTATTTGAGATAAACCTGATTCTTCCTGAGAAATTCGTGCATTGGTATTATCCCATTTTAAAAGCTAAGAACACCATTTATTTGTGACGTGGGAAATCCATCCAAGAAAAGTTTCGTGGAACCCAAGGAATTTTTTTTATATCTTGTTCATTTCCGTCACGCATGATGACCACGTAAAGGGGAAAAGTGATGTGTCCTAATACGAACCTTGTTTGAGGCGAATGGCCATCTTATTGAGTATCTCGCTCTCCGGGAAATCTTCCTTCCTCAACTGGAATAAATGGATTGCACAACTTCTTCGCCGGCACATTAACATTTTTTCATAGACTCGATTTACCTTGTTTGAGACGAATGGCCATCTTATTGAGTATCTCGCTCTCCGGGAAATCTTCCTTCCTCAACTGGAATAAATGGATTGCACAACTTCTTCGCCGGCACATTAACATTTTTTCATAGACTGGATTTCCCCAGATTCTTTTTACTTACGCTCTGTCTGCATAGAACTTACTTTTTCAGAAAAGATTCTCTAGAATCCAGGAACTCAGTCCTTTCTAATGTTTGCAACGAACGCAATAAAACAGATTGAAATATAGGTTTGGAAGTTGCTTGTATTCAACTTATTTTTTAGAGAAGTATTTCGAATGGGACAGGATTCATTTCATTCCGTAATGTTGGGAAGGGACATGACTTCCATGTATTTTTCTTAAAAAATGACGATCATTCTCAAATTCAGTTCGAGACTTAATGGACGGGTATCCGGTAAATCCTCTACTTTTCCTTATTTTCCTATGCTGAAGCCAAGAAGCTGCAATTCGATGATTAGGGTAACCCAAACACGGCAATCGCGATACAATTAATGAACGGTGAAACTCAATTTGTCAGACCTTGGCGTGAAATCCAAAAAATAAGCGTGCTCGGGTTTATATAAGCACAACAGATGGCTAGCTCGTGACCGATGGAAGGGCAAAAATATTTCGAAAAATAGTTGCAGTGACACTTTCGCACTTGCAGAACTCAACGAACAAAAATGATTTGAAAACACAATTTTGGATAAGTACATAATGTTAAATGTGGGCCTGATTTTACAGATTCCAGAAACTATTAACATTTCAAATCAATGAAACAGGTTGTTCGGAAGATCGAATTTTATTCGCTGTGATCTTTTGGGAAATGCATACTAATTTCTCCTTTTATTTGTAACCTTGATGACAGAATTTAATTTCTAAATCCTTATCCAATGCCAATACATGCTAATATTCCACATTACACCATGAAAATTCAGCAAATCTATAACCTAAATCCAAGACTTTGGCTCACCCTAATTTTGAATAGAGTCTCATTCAATTCCATCACAATTGCATTAATGAAGCCGTAAAAATATTACTTCCATTTCATCCAACTCCTTCGTAACTGCACTTTCCTGATATTCCCAGATTAATTCAAACCACGTTTCTCACAGCCTACGCAAACAAATTTCATCCAAGCCAAATCAACTTTACTCCTCCTAACCTAATTAGCGCATTGGGTTGAATTTGGCATCATCTATTGATGGGCGAATCGTTTCGTATTCTTTATGTCCATGGAGCAATGAACCGTTACCACAACTGCCCCGACACCCGACACACATACCATACCTGTGCACTATCAACTCTCATTTTTCCCAGTCTAGGAGACATGATGCCTAAGGAAATGTTCCCCGTATCTATTTTTATGTACCGCAAAAAACTCACATTCCAATTCCTTGGAAAGAAAAAAAAGCCGAAAATTGTATGTATGTATGCGCCCATTCCATCTCCCAAATAAAGTGGACCGTATCTCGGTCCCGTTCCGACTTTTATGTTTTTTTTCCTTCTTCAGTTATTACATTTGTACGTATGTTGTATGTGTGCTTAATTGACACTCCGAGTTATGACTTACACTCCATTATTCAATGGAGGACGTTGCATTATTAAGTAGTAGAAAAGGCAAAAAAAACTTTTTTTCCCATGATTCAGCGCTATCCGGGGCATTATCATAATTTTTGTAGGTCTGCTTGCATAGTGTATTCCAGGCATTTTTATTGCACTCCCTGACTGAGTTTGAGCGAACGAAAATGGAAGGGAAGAAGCTGAAGTGGCCATTATATATTGCCACAATAAATAAGCTAGTTGACAGTTGGAGGAAGAGAATGAGAAAGTTTTTCCCTTAGTAGTTTTTTTTTGGAAAATTGGGAGTGAATTGAGTTACAAGGAATGAAATGAAATGCGAAAGAAAAATAAGTTTAAATCTTGTAATAATCCGGAATAAGCGGAATTGCATGCAGACTTGTGTCTTAAACTTCAGGCATTTCAAGTGACGTTTTCACGGAAAATAGTAAAAAAATAGTTAGCGACTAGGACTAAATCTCAGGATAACCGGGATTCAGAGTTTGCCTTACTTAACCAAAATCATATGATTGGATGAAATTTTAAAACACTTTGCAATCCTGCAGACTCTGTTGAAGCTGGAGGTGAATCCAGGAGGAATCTGCAAGTAAATTTGGCTCAAGTCATTAATTACAAATATTCGTAAACCCTTGCAGAAAAACATTTAACTACTCCAAACACCAACTTTTAGATAAACTAATAACAATATTTTATATAAACAAAACCTCCTTTCGTCATTCTTCATCACTTTGGCTGATATCATTGTTCTACTTACATATTTTATGCATATGTACTAATAAAAGGCTTCACCACGTCTTCACCACTTCAGAAAAATATTTATTACGTAATGCAATCAATACACAGATTAGTTTCTTATAGCACTAAATGCTACAAATAGCTCTGATTCTTCGTGATATGTCTCACTGCATTTGCATACACGCATACGTCCCAAATCACAATAGCTCATACACAAAATAAACCATAAGCTTACAACAATCCCTGCGAATTCCACATTTCCCCATATTGTCCCAAATTCTCTTTTAT
>JAHZMY010001555.1:0-10316 GCA_027743915.1 Seira sanloemensis | reverse complement strand
CGTTTTTTAGTAACTGTATAATAAAACTTCTTTCTTCCTTAGCTTTAAATGTTTAATCAGTAACCATCATCATTATCATAACTCACTAGAAATGGTACCGTTTTAGTTTGTGTGTTTCAAAACAAGAGCAAGACGTAGGAAAGAAAAGTCGACTCAACTCAAAATACACAAAGTTTTCAGTAATCATTTCAAACCATTGTATTAATTTAAGTACTGTGTTTACAATGCTGTTGACTAAAGGTTTTTTTTTCAAGAAATTAACGTTCACTACATTTGACAATTGACATAGAAGTAGACATATACTTTTTTTTAACAAACTGAGAAATAAATACAGTGCTTTTTTGTAGTTGTAGTTAACGTGCGCTTACACCATTTTTGTCAACTTTTTTTTGTCATGTCACCTAAACAAACTTCGTTTCGGAATTTACATCTTTTTTGATAGAAAAAAATAAAGCTTGAAAATCATTTTTACACTCACAGTAATCATTTACACCGTAACTCCCTGTCTCTAACTGTAAATAACTTGATGAGATTTCGAGCACTTAAGGTTTATTTTTTTAATTTTTTTTCTGTAACCAGTTCCACTTCATCAAATATAATGTAATCTCGGTTTCCTACAAGGAACCCAAAGCGAATCAAAAAAAAGTTTTTTTTATTTATTTTGAGTATAAAAACGCATAAACTTTTTAAAGTAAACAAATTTTCTCTCATGTAAATACAACATTCTTATTTAATTAAGTCATAATACTATGTATATAACAATGTTGTACAATTTGACTTAAGGTAAAACTATTGTAAAATTTAGAAATACTCATACGCACCTCCACCATCATAAACACCAATGAGTTTTTCCCCTCTCTACAATTTTCCTTTCTGTGTGAAATACCCTCGTTTTGCCAATTTACCCATCGCTGAAGAAACATTCGATTTTTTGTTCTGTCTTATGAATCTATACATGCAAATCATGGTTCATTTTGGTGTTTTCGTAGATGAGTTCCAATTATATAGCCACAAGGTAATGTTGGAGCGACTGATTTATGATTGCATTGAATACGTTCAACGTAGTCATTTCACCTTTCCTGCAAATAAGTTCAGAAGGAATGTCACCAAAAAATATAAATGGATGCAAGTGTATTCCTACTCTGCCTGGATTTTTGTCTTGCCAAGCTTTTTTAAAACACATCTCATGCATCTATTTATTGCACTGTATAAAAATTAGGATGTACCTATTAATTGCATGATAAATGGTTGAAAAAAATATCATGATTTTATGCAATGTCTAATAATGTGCCTTGTTTCTCCAAATGTTCCAAAAACATTGAAATAATTTTTAAATGCTTTCTTTTCCCTGTAATATGTGAAGGCTAACCAAGAACGTATGCAAATCTTGTGGAAAGATGTGTAAAAGTCAAACTCGGGCTAAAAGTTAGTTCTTTTGGCCTCTGCCATCTCTCTATCCGGCCGTATCCTTACAACTCCCTGTCAAACTGAAATCACGGAATATGAAATGGATATTTGTGTCTGTTATTATAGAGAACTGGAAAGTTGGAACTGTTCACTTTTGTTGTCTTCATATGCCAGCCTTGATTTTAAGGCGCGGTAAAGAAATGAAAGTGAGAAAATGCTTGTGTGATATCAAAAATGCGAGTTAAGCAGTGTGTGTCCATTACTTAAATAGTTTAAATCACTTGCACTTGGTTCGTAACAACGTAACTCATCTTCTTGAAAATCTACTCTTTTTTTGGATTCTTCTGTCTCTTTGGTTTTTTACGCATAGGCTACTCATGGCTAACTCAGTTCTGTAAAGAAATCTTGTATAATGTACGTAATGATTCATTTTTTACATAATAATATTCGTTATTTAGGTTTTATAGGCAATGTACAAATGTCAAAATCCTGAAGGTTGTTCACAGTTTTTTTATTACAGTAACTTAAAAGTAGTTGTTTTTGTCCCCTATACATATTTATAGTAATATCCTAACAATTTTAGTGATTATAGCACACCGGTTCATATATTGATTGTAAATTTCCTTTTTTTGTGGTACCTAGATCGTAGAGCATAAATTACGGGAAAATTGTATGAAATACATTTTTCTTGAAACTTGTAACAAATTTTTAAAATTGTTTTTTGAAGGTCCTTATATTCCAACAAATTTGTAAATGTATATATTCTAACACAGTGTAATGAGCAAATTGTTAGAAACACTGTGAAACTCGATGTCACACAAAACTTCCTATAACAATTTATTTGTTTCACTGATAGATCTCCTCGTAAACCAATTTTTTTGTCAATCAAAACCTTTTTTTTACGCATGTAGTATGAATGCACCTGTAAAAGTTGTCTCATCTTAACCTATACTTGTCAAATAATTGTAGTGGTTTTTATAGTTTTTTTCGATGAACGAGGGAAAAAATGTTGGCAGAGGGTTGTCAATAAAAACTGTTTTCTTCTCTTCCACATTAATAATAATAATTGCT
This sequence comes from Seira sanloemensis, assembly GCA_027743915.1. Taxonomy (NCBI): domain Eukaryota; kingdom Metazoa; phylum Arthropoda; class Collembola; order Entomobryomorpha; family Entomobryidae; genus Seira; species Seira sanloemensis. Next base: position 7,838 of record JAHZMY010001555.1, on the reverse strand, counting down.
TTTTTCCATGCACCTGACATAAGGAATTGACAGTATGAAAAAAACTTGAACTGTAAAATTAGTTAAAGTAGCAAAAATTGCTTGACGAGTATATTTCTAGACATTTTAGAAACCCTATCAATAGTGACCTTAACTTGTAAGCATTTTTTCCTTCTGTCTCCTTTATTGAAACAACACGTAATAAAAAATGTGTTTAATGCGACGATATAGAGCGTTTATATTTTAACTTGGTAAAGTTTTGTTTATACTAACGTTAACGTAGAACGCAGTTTTCCTTTCTTGTCAACAAGAGTCTTGTCAGTTATTTAATACAAAGTTAGGTGTGATATATAGATAATAGTAAATTTCTTTTGGATTTTTTCTCTCCCTCTCCTCCCTTCCTGTATGACTTACAATGCACCATTTGTTTCTTAAACAAGCTTACACATTAAGTAACAATACAAGTCATAATAATTAGTTTGACAAAAACCGTCGCTACAAGGTACAACACAAATCTACGGCCTTGTTCACATTGTAGAATCAAAAACTGAGTCCGGCATTCTTACACACTAACACATTTTTTTGACGTGAGTATGGTTCATCATGCTAAAAATAATTTTGAAATAGAGTTTCTCTATGAGGTTCAACGTTCATCATAACAAGTCATAATTTTTTTAAGTAATTTCCATGTCGCCTCCATCCCCTCATTTAACTTTGCTCTAACATAGGTTTACAAAACAATCATTATTACTTTGATGAAAGCATTTAGATACAGTAATGTACAGACCGTTTTTAGTATGTATTTACATAGTTTTCATACCCCGCTTGTTACTTGTCAAGAGAATTGTTTTTTGGTAACGACTCCAAAGCAAAAAAAAATATTAGCTATTCTGGAATTTTGTAAATCGAAACAGATCTACCAGGAGAAAGTGGATTGAATGTAACCAATCAAGGAGTATGCCAGTAGATCGTCATCCTCAACTCTTGTTATGATCTATCATTCAAGTGGCTGTGAGACTGTTTTTCCAAGATGAGACTGGAAGTGGGAAAGAAGCTGCAAGATTTGAACCGAGATCTCAAAGTCGGACAAGCAAGGGGGAAAACCAATTAAATACATATTTCATTACTTGCTCAAAATGGAAGATCAAGAAAAGTGTCATACACTAGAGTACAAATGTGTGTGTGCAATTGTCCTTATTGCTGTCCCCTAAAGAAGTGACCTTTCTTGTGGAGTTTCCCGTGCAATTAAAAACAGTATTACAGATCAAGAGCGTAGAGCGATATTAACATGAATCACGCAGGCATCGACAATACAAACACAGAGGTCCTATTTTAGAGAAAGGCCAACGTTTTCTTTCTTTTTTCTTGTGGAAGCATAGAAATATTTTATGAGGAGGCTTCTCCTTTTCCCCGTTTGTGGCGTGCACACCAGTACCCTCGTCGCCCATCCTTGTTTTATATCTCTCCTCTTCTTCTTGATGTTGTCTGAGTCTGAATCAGCGCCTTCTTCTTCTCCTTTACTACTGGCGATGCTCGTAAATTCGAGGAGAAAGTATGATTTCTTGCTATTCAGCAATTAAGTTGAGAGAATGTTTTTTGTCTTGATGATTTATCGCAAATATTTTGTTTACATCAGTTCATCCATAAAAGAAGGCGTAATCGCTCCACCTGATCCTCATTCCATGTGTATTTATTAGCCCAATTCCATTTTTTCTGCTGGTGCTGCTGGAAGGAAACAGGTAAATTATAACTTGTGCATTATCTCCTCGCCATTATTTACAATATATGTGAAAGTAATTTATTTTCATTTGAGATAAAAGCGCTGACCAAGTCGTCTCTCATACGCTATATGGATGAAGAGGGTATATACTCACGGGGCAATGTAAGACTTCATGTCTTTCCCGTCCATTTACAGTTCAATGAGAATAAAACTCCTCAGAGGACAGAAGAAAAAAAAGTAATTTCGGTTATGGCCCCACGTCACCTAGAACTGTCTCAAATTATCCCTTGTGAATTTCCTTCCTCATCCATTTAGATTTTTTTATGAGACCAATTTGTCACTTGGAAGCTTACTTACTTTCTCCATGTCTCCTTAGATTAGCTTTTACTTCTTGACGAAACTCAATTTTTTTGAGTCTCCTCTCTGTGGACAGGCGGGCGATGCGTGGTGAATGGTGAGAAGGCAGCGGAGAGGTTAAAAATGATAAGATTTTCTGTGGAAGGAAACCCCTATCCTTTTTATCTACACATCAAGTACAGCGTTCTCTTGTGATCGCTTGCTCACAGCCGATTTCTTCCCTTTTTTGAATCATATCATCTCATCTCATATTACATACATATCGATGACACTTGAACAATCCCATCAGGAGGAAAGGAGATCATATCACACGTCTCGTCCCAGTCGTCCCCATAAAGACTTCATGTCACCAAAAGAAGGGATTCGTTAGATCTTGATCTTGATGTGCATTCAACCACACCAAAAGAATACGTTAAAATGGAAGTGTTATATGCCAATCTTGCTCCACTTTTGAGTGGCATCTTCATCTCCCTCTGACCAACTCTCTACGTTCAAGCTGTGCAGCTCACTTCATCGAAAAACGAAAAGGAGAAGAAAAAACAATACGAACACCACAAAATCTTAGTTCTCTTCCTTATTCCAAATAGACACCCTTGAGCAGTGGAATACTTATAGCATTTAAGCTGATAAGATAGATGAACAGAGGAATTCCCATAGGCAGGCGTTTTTCTTGCGTTAGCACGACTTAACATTAGAGGTTTATGTATGTAATGTAAATACACATACTATGTAGATATACATTTTTTTGAGTATTTCATCGCGTATTTCATTTCCTATGGAGAGAGTTCTCGTTGTCCTCGTAGTAATTACAAAAAATGAGAGGTTTCCTCTCCCAACAAAAAAATCGTGATTTGGGGTTGAGACACAAAATACATGCATACAAACTTTGTTCTTCTGATTCGTTTTTTTTCCTTCTTCGTCTTCCACAATTCGTTATTTACACTTTGTTCACTCATGCAATGCATCATCGTCATCATCAGACTTGATAATACTATGGAATGATATATTATTCCATTGATTTTTACACATATCTGCACTTTCTCTCCTCATCTTACACACAATATTCTTTCCTTCTTCTGGGAGGAAATGGGTGTCAAAGCGAAAATACCTATTATATATCACCAGGAATAAAAAAGAATGATGATGTCTTGAAAATAGAAAAAAAAAGTTTTCTCCTCTTAATCTCCATTTTTTTCCGTTGGGAGTATAACGTTGAGAGGTTGTTTCGGTGGACACATACATTTTCACTTATTTTCTCCTCCGCTCCATGTCGCAATGAAAGTCTTTAGAATGAGCTGTCCATTTGGTATAAAAAATGAAGTTGGTATAATAAATCCTCTTAGTTTTGTCATCTCTCATTTTTTTCGGAAATAATAGAAAAATGTGGATGTTGCACGTTGAGGCAGGGAATTGTTTTAAGTCCATATTCCATATTGTATTCATCCTCCTTACGATTACACGTACCGTAGAGTATGTTGTTGTAAGTATAAATGTATAGTAATTGAAACTGGAATTTCTCTTCATGAAAATGAGGCAGACGAAATGAAAAAAAAACGATTATATCACACTGTTTTTTTCTTCTTCAAAACAAAGCTTTCTCTTGTTTCTGTTTTTTTGTTGAATGAGGATAGAGAACGCGCAGAGATTGTAGTTTAAACTTTCTTGGTTTATCTTCACTTTGTTTTTTAAAGACGTTTTCTTACAAAAATGTTCTTGTTCACTAATTAAGCGTGTAAAACTGTAGTAAGTATTGTAGTTGTAGTAGTAAAGATGTATGTAAATGTAATATAGTTTTTTTTGTATGTACCTCATACAGACGAAACGGAGTTTTCTATTTCGAGGAGAAAACGAAAAACAAAAATTGAGTTTTTTTGTTGTTGTTGTAAGAAGTTTCTCTTTTAGAAACTGAAAAAAATACTTGAACTTAGTCGGTCTTTTCTAGAGACACAAGATCATCCTCTACAACGTCCGAAATATGCAGGTAAATTATCCAATACATTAAATTGAAGCAAATAAAGCAGACTGGGAATACGACACGGGAGTATCTGAAAGTGACAATGACATTTTCAAAGTCAGAACAATATAATTTGGGCATGTTTCTCGCAATTCTTTTCTAGCACACACACATATGTACAAATGTGTGGAGATCAACTTACTTATCAATATCAGACGGTGTGATGCCGTACAACTTATTGATATCTTTGCCAGGTGGCAAGATAGGATGAGCAGGATTCTCTTCGTCTCCACCCCGAGCCCCGTTCACGGTGTTCTCTAAGGTGCCGGCGCCTTTTGCGTACGACTTCGGATCGTGTACTTTGAACCTTACCTCCTACAAAGGATAAAAGTTGGTTCTCAAAAAGTGGGTCAACTTTCCTGACTACACACAACTATTTTTTCTGTTGTTTTCCAGTCTTACTGTTTGCTTAGCATGGTGCTCATCATGATGATCCATGGCGGCCTTTTTCTGCTCCGCCATTTTCTGCAGCGCCATGAACCTATTTTTACGCATTTGGATTCGTTTGGCCATGTAACCCACAGTTGCGTACTCTGTTCAAAGGAGGGAGCACACGCGGTGTGATTTACAAGTTTCTCCCGGTAACTCAATTAGTGCAATTAGTGGGCATTTAAAGTCGTGTACAGGGCAAAGAAGGACAGTGACACAGATCGTGATTAAATGGAGCAGGAACAGGATTCTGCAGAGAGGTTTTACAAGCTCGCCCACACTCGCTCTCAATTAGATATCTGCCGTCTCAATGTCCACGGAGGCAAAAGCTTGGAGCTAATATGCTTATTCTGCCTCTCACTCAATAACGCTCCATTCGTCTTTGAAACAGCGCTCCACTTTCTTAGTCAGTGAGGACGGTTAATTGAAAGGTGGTTAATGGAATTAGTTATCTCTTCTCGAGTCGTGGTGGGAATGAGTAAGCCTGCATGCTTCGTTCTCTCTTTTTTGCTAATTAGTTTATTCGCTAGTCTGCTTACCGTTGTTACTCCGAGGGCAACTCTCGCAGGCGTCGCATTTTCTATTGAGCCAGAACGAGACCCAAGAAATAATTACGATGAGTCCTGATGGAATGTAGATTTGGATCAGGTAGTAGCCCTGTAAGTTACAAATACATATTTTATGCCTAGTCGTGGAAACCGTCCGTTCTTCGATCTCTCCCTCCAAACGCACGTTTTTTTTGCTTCTAAATAGTGTAGTTAACTTTCGTCAAGTTGGAGAAAGGTACCGGAGAAAGAGAGAGAGATGAAATACTCAATGAGATCACAATGCAAAACAAATCATGTAGCATTGTGATGCAAATGATCTTTGTTTTAATTGTAGTTGTTTACTGCAAAAGATGAAAAACTTACCATAGATCGCACAAATTGAATCTCACAGGCGAGTCGAGAGTAATTTCCTGGTACAACATAGAATACTCTACTTTAGCGTCATTTTAACATTGCCACAGTTTTACTTGGAAAGACACGGATTTCTGAGAGTAATTTCCTGGTACAACATAGAATACTCTACTTTAGCGTCATTTTATCATTGTCACAGTTTTACTTGGAAAGACACGGATTTCAAGCGTTATTTTACAGGAAAAGGAAAGCGGCATATTGGATAAGTAGTATTTTTTGCTGTATTTTGATATTTACATTTATATATAAAGAGTTTTTAGTTGATTTTTGTGTGTTTCGCAGAGTTATCATATTCAATGAAACTGGTGAGATTAGGTAAATTCACTTATATAAGAATGTTTTCATGTTTTTTTTCCTTTTGCATGAAATGTAACTTCCTACCTACATTTATTGGCCCTTTCTATGAAATCATAAATCAAAATGAACCAAGATAAAAAAAAGAACTGTAAGTTTCGTTGAGGAAAATCAATTTATCGTAAATCTAAAGCTTCCTGTCTCAACCTCACTTGCTCAAGCTAAGCCCTAATCTATTTGTAAGAGCTGCGTCCTGCCTAACCGTCTTCGAACAAGTTCATAATTCGATACTACAGATTTAAAGTAGGGAAAATCGTAAAATCCTATTATGCTCTGGCAGCCAAAATAACTCTTGTAAATCCCTGATCTTATCCCTGATGAATGATGAACTACCTGAATTCTTTTTTTACCTTCTTGCCTCACAAGTTTAAAACACAAACGGGGATTTAAATTGAGGATCTCATATTAGTTTACTCGAGATTCTCGTGGTAAAAACAACTTAAAAAAAGTATATCCAACATATATATCTTTTCATCTTGCACTACGTCACATGGCACTGCACTGGCTTCGAACTAGTGAGCGTTCTGAATACTAATACATATATATGTCTATGATGTATTATCAATTTTCCAAACATTTTTTCGTTCTTTCTCTGTTCTAGTTTCTGGTTCTGATTATTATAATTGTACACGTAAAAAAGAAGAACAAAAAACGAAAGGACTATCCTGTAAATAGCATGTCTTTCCGCAAGAAGTAAAAAAGAATAAGTCTACTACTCTCTAACAGAGCTTTGAAAAGCTGTCAACTTTCAAATCTCATTCTAACAATGGTTACAGTGGTGAGAAGTGGTGGTAGTGATTGGTGACAGTAGTGGTGGTTTTGGTGGCGAAGGTGAAAGTGAGTTTGGTGGTATAGTGATAGTGTAAAGAGAAATTAGGTGAGAAACTTCATATCTCCATAATATATTACAGTTGTGGTGGTGGTGATGGTGACAAAAATAAGTAAAATATGTGGAAGCAAAACAAACACTTTCCATTTTTTTCTCCTACTTGTGATTATATATTTTAAGAATACATTTTGTTTCAGTACACAAATAAAGAAAGGCGAAGACTAAGTCAGTGCATTATTATTAATGACACACAGTACGAGTCAATTTTTGTGTCGGTTTTTTTTTCAAAAAATAATTCTCTGTTTTCTTTTGCCAAGTAGAGGGATAAAGTTAATTCCTGTAACAATATATTTTTTTCCCTGTTGATCCACGCAACTAGGCTACTTTTTCTCTCCATGTAGTAGATCACGTGAAAAGTCCCTCAATAACTATCGTAACGGAACGGGGAAAGTCTCGATGATGTCGTTGAAGCTGACAAGTTCCTGAGGTGTTGAACTACATTTCGTGGCTGGAATAAGGACAAAGTATCATCACAAAAGAAAAAAGATTCTGAGTTTGAGTGTACCAAAGGTGTATGTACATAACAACGAGGGGAGGAGGACTGATGTCAGGGTGAAAGTGAACTCGGCAAGAGAAACAATGGAGGGGGAGAGGATGAGGAATGCAGCATTTTTTAAATGAATCTTCAGGAACCACTTTGATTCATCTCTCTTAAGCTACGGCTTACTCGTTTCCTTTCTTGTGTCCTGAAGGACTCTTGGTGTGTGTGTGTGAGAGAGAGAGTACATTTTGGAATGGGAAAGAAAGAGAGAACAAATATATTACTGTGCATCCGGGATGAAACGAACAGGAATAAAAGAATTGGACGAGAGAAGACAAGTATGTAGGGTGAACTTTATAATTTAATTATGGTCTCATGGTCTATTTAAAGTTCAAAGTGAAGGATTAGAAGGTGCCATAGGGTGAATATTACGAAAGGAGGAGGAGGAGGAGGAACGAAAGAAAATGGAATAAAAATCCTTATGAGCTACAGCTTTTTTCGGTATGGGGTAAAAGTAGACTCTCTCACACTGACTCACCTAAGACAAAGACATAATATATTTTGTTTCGCTTGTTTATTCATTTTGCTTCTGTAGACCTGAGACGTTCATGTACAATCGGAACAAAACCCTGCGCGTTTTTATTTAGTATGGAATT
>JAHZMY010001554.1:0-10684 GCA_027743915.1 Seira sanloemensis | reverse complement strand
CGCAGGATCATGAATTTACTTATCCCGAGAAAGTTTTATGTGGCCGGTGTCAATTGAAATTAGTCTGCGTGAGAGCATGTGCATTTTGTCATCAACCGACAACCAAGTTTGTGCAATGGCGCTGGCGGCCCACTACATAAAAAATTGATTATAGTACGTATGTATATGTATTTGGATGAGTTTTGGTCTTACAAGCTGCTTCGAAAGATATCTGCTTGTAAATGGCTTCATGTTGAATGAGGCAGTGCTGCATGGGATAAGTTGTAAGTGGACAAAAATCTTTGTTGGGTGGATGTATGTATTTGTCTGTTAAAAGTAGTCGTTTTCGTTAAATCTTCCAATAAACGTATAGAGGAGATTTTATGGTAGCAATTTTGGGAAATCGTTTTCTGGAGAAAGTTGAAAGGAAGACGAAATTAAAGTCAAATTTACATTTGTCTTCGTATTTGTGTCTAAATTTTGTCGTCTGTCCACACTCTTTATTTTTTATACGTCCTCCATAATTCTAAACACATGTAAATTTGAAATGTTTTGCATGTTGCACGGTGTCGACAAAGAGTTTTGAATTGGCAGGCGTTTTTGCCTGCAGCACAAACTTGAACCCAATCAAAAATATTGCCTACCTATCCCATACGACAGTATCGCGCAACATGGGGCTAATGTACCGCTTGAATATTAACTCCGCTGTTAATTAATATTAGTTTTTACAAAAAGTGGAATTTCAAACTGCGTGTACTTAAACCACTGTAAAAGCACAAAATGAACGCTGCTTAGTTGTGCCCGACAGTTACTTCTAGTAGACAAATCAAAAGACCCCGAACGATAAGCACTAAAATCCGCATGCCTATGTTTGTTCTTTGCCAATTATGAAGGGTCGATATCGATGTATCAAAATTTTTACAACTCAAAATGAGAGGACTGAAACACGTTAACAAGAGACGGAGGGGCCGATAATTGCTGCTAAATTCATTTCTCGTCAGTGTCCTGCAAAATACGCTAGAATTAGTTTCTCCTAATTGTACATTGTATAGCAATTAAATGATCGAGCACAGTCCGACGGAAGTACACGCCTATGACCTACTACACATATATGACCCATTTCCCATGACCTTATTGACATTCAGTGTAGATGAGCGTACGGCAACGTGTTCTACCGAATAAGAGGAAGCCGACGCATCCTGTGCTCACCTCAACTGCCATTTCCAGGCTTTCCGAGAGCATCATCGTTACTACTATCACAAACATTCCTGATCTTCAGGGGCTAATCGGGCTTGGGTCCGGCATGGGTGAAGATTATAAAGCCAGATAAGACTATGTTTAACCAAAATGTACTACATATTGAAAACAAATTAGCATAAACTAGACCATATATAATGCTTTTGTTAAACCATATTTATATCCCAAGTTTTTTTGTAAAGATCCGCATCGGGATAGATGTTTATAAACATTTTTTACAGTTCGGGCAACTAGTCGAAAGTGTAAAAAACTTTGATTGAAAAGTCACCTCTGATTTCGCCAAGTGGAAAATTTTATTACAGAAAGTAAACAAAAACGCTTTACAAAATATTGGCTACCTCTTTCAAGCTGTTTCTCTAAAGTTTTAATAATTTCATAAAGAAAACCCCGAAATATTCCACCAACAGGTGAACTTGTACGCGCTTGCTAAAAGAGAATTGATTCTCAAACAGACCCAGTTCTCCTTGATAGTAAATGACCCGGTGCTGGAACCTTTCCCTCCTCCTCCACCCTCGTTTAGCCCCTGATGATCATCTCTTCCTCTCACCACTCTCCACGCCAAAAAGCTCCCCTTTAATCTGTCGTGTAAACGATGGCTAATATCTCTTTCCCCTCTTTCACCACTCGCATAATATTTCAATGTGTGGGAATGTGTGAATTCGCGAGCAGGATTTTCATGTAAACTGGATCAGCAGCCTCCAGCCCATAAAAATACATACATCTCTCATCCTGCCTTTCTCCAGCACATTTTTTCCTGTGCAAGATTTTTTTAAGCCGTATTAACTCTAACCTGTGTATTTCTGCAGTCGCAGGGAGAAAAAGAGAGAGTCCCACCCAAAAAAAATTCTATATGAGCTTAGACATGTCTATAGTGACCTTGACGAGAGAACGGGGAAAAAAGTCTTAGCGACTATGACGATACGCTCGATTGATAATGGGNGTCTTAGCGACTATGACGATACGCTCGATTGATAATGGGGCTTCTGCAACTTGGAATCTGCGATCGCGAGAGATGTGGGACAGAGTGAGATTTATAGAAAGCAGAGGAGATCAACTGGTTTTTAAATTTACTGTGCAAAAACCAAAATGGCTTCTATTTCGCTTCTGATCGGAAAAGCTAAACGGAAGCCGTGAGAAATTATGTCGAAGGAAGTTATGAAGTCAATATTGGATATCCTCACCAATGGGGTAATCAGGGAATATTTAAGCTGAGCTTTAAAACGAAACTGATTACACGGAATAGCTTCATTTCAGACTATGTGAAATATTTACCTACATCAACTTAACTTCGAAAATAGCAAAATAGCAAAAAAAACCTGGAATGTCTTAAATAAAAAAATGTTTAGTTGATATATTCTAAACTAAACAGAATGAGTATTTTTTTAACACAATTACCCTTGAACGAAAATGAATCGAATGAAGATTGACTTTTTTCAATTCTGCCATTTGAAAAGTGATTGAGCAAAGTAAAAACCCCTGCCAAATTTGGCTAACTCGTGGTAAGTAAGTACAAGCTAGTCTATTGGGAAAACTTTACCAAATCAGAAAATTGCTCATTTCCCCAATCCCTAGCAGAGTTTCAAGAAGGAACTTTCAAAGTCTTGTTAAAACACAACTTGTAAAAGCCCATCAAAATTGAATTTGACTAAATCTCCTCCAACCAAAAACCCTCTCACTCCCGTGGCATGGGGAAGGCTCATTCATAACTCTCCCAAATTTCACTTCTGTCTTCCTCCGTTTCCAACCCATGTAAAAAATGCATATGCTCCATAGGCATTGTATGTATCAATCGTGTTTGTGTGTGGAGCAGTGTTCCTAAACGAGCTCACCTGCAGCCTCACCTCGACCTCCCTTTCTCGTCATAATGAGAAGTCGTAAAGACATTGTCTGTCATGTCATGCTCCATCGTCTCCAATTTTGAGGAGGGGAGTGGTTACTTACACAGCCCAAAAGTTTTGAGATCTGTCTGTGTACACATGTGTGCGAGCGAAAGGATGTGATATTAATCTGAGAGAGAGAGAGAGAGAGAGAGAGAGAGAGAGAGAGAGAGAGAGAGAGAAAGCACTTTCTCTCCTTTTATGACATCAAATGGTACACATGACAACTAAGCCACAATAATACATACTAGTTTCACTCGAGACAATACAAGACGAGGAGAAGTCATAGTCAAATGCAATAAAACTCACATGAGCTTTGTTAATGCGACAGCTTCTATAGAAGGAGATTGTTTTAATGGAGAAAGCTTCTGAAGGTGAATAGTATCCCATTTTAAGTAAATTGACTCGAGCATTTTTTTGCAGCTAATGTTCTGAAAAGTGAAAATCTGAGGACGGCATATGTACGTGCATATTTCTATATAAATTGGGGTAGTTATAAAGCTCATGAATTAGCATGAGGACTTTGTGAATTTTTGCGGAAAAAAAGTAGGCGCCAAAGTCCTGATATGATTTGCCACTGTACAAAATAGTCCGATGAATAGAGAAAACTTTTACGTAAATAGCTTTTGTAATTTTTTTTTACAGATTTTCTACTTCATATGTAACGTCAGTTTGATATTTTGAAGTGAAGGGAAATGTTTGTTTCAACCGAGTATATCTACATAGATGAAAAGTTATTACATTCAGGAAGTTTAGAAGTATGCAAAAATACGGATTTTAAAGCCCTTTTTTAAGAAATATGCAGCAGACGAAGCGGGAAATGCAATATCGAGCAGCAATTTACAATTTGGTAACTCGAATCGAACAATAAAGCGACATGCTCGATCGGAGACAATCAGAAAAGGTACACAAAATAAGGCAAATAACTACGAGGATAAAGATAAGGGAATTGAAGTTATGTGGAAAAACAAACACAAAATTTGTCATTCCTCAGTGCAAATTGGATGAGTATTCACCTCCTCGAGAAAATATGTATTGACTCAAAGTCGGTTTTTGGAATGCTCAAAAATAGCATGAAAAGGAAAAATAGACTTAATATAAACGCAGGCATTTTTTCTTCTACAATTTTATTCCTCTCCGGAAGGTGATGTTACGTACGAAGTATAATTGTTCTAAAGTTGTCAGTAGTCAGACGAACACAACCAAAATTTCGAATTCAACAGTAAATTTGGATAAAATATTTGCGTGCATGCATAACAACTTCAGCGACAACTTGTCCCTAAATTGCGTCAATTAATTTAAATTCTCCCTCACTTTATCATGAAGGTTCTTGCCACAAGCTCCAAAATTATTCATTTTTCATTATATCATAATGAAAAGTCGTTGTATTTAAATTGGGTAATCGTGGCTTGGCCACGCTCCTGCTCACAGGTACAGAGAGACAAACAAATATTGCCAACCCATTCATTGCTAAAGGGGCCTTCAGCCGTACATGTAGTACTGGGTGACTTTGACTCGTACCAATTCTAAAGTGTAATCGGTCCCATCGGGTACTACCTTACGCTTTTGTTTCTGAGCGCCCCCACAGCCTCCCATTTAGAGGCTGGAATTGAGTGGAATTTTTTTCGCCATTAAAGCAAACCCCGGCTTTGATTGGATATGAAATGTCTGCGTTTGACTTTCTCTCGAGAAAATATGGCAGGAAACTCGCGACCCCACTGTGGGGTTTTCCCTGATTGGGACCGTGAAAATTGGATGAGAGCATTTACCTTTCCCTCTTTCGTCTCGTTCTGCATGAATGGAGTTATTTTGAAATCAGCGATGCTTCAGTTGACACACAAAAAAAGCAAAATTGAAAATCTTTGCCAAACCGCCCACCATCAAAGGTATACATATGCTTCTAGATGTATTCGTGTGCATAGGTATATTAGTATCAATAAATAAAAACCTCAATAAGCTTGAAGTTGTGAGGCAGGGTAATAAATAGCTTGACAATATCTTTAACTTTGAAAGCCAGATTTTTTTGTTGTTTGGGGAGCTTTACCGTGACATGAAAGGGATTACGGAGAGAATGTATGTAAGTAAGCACGTATATTTACACGTGAGGCTGGGAAACTAGTGTGTAAAATGAAATCAACTCCACCTTTCACAGCACATCACAGTTTTTTCGATCGGAAAACTCGACTCGTATTTAGTAGGAATCACGCGGAGGAGAAAGCGATACAAAACTATTTACACGAGTTTATTAAATACGTTCATAGTGTAGCTATTTGTGGCGAGACATTTGAGAAGTATTACAATGTACATACATAGGTACGTCGGCGACTCGCATCACCCCGAACTTTATTTTGATCTCTAGATTTAGGACACGCTTTGGAAAGATAAGGGACAAAATATAATATGGCAATACGATTTCGTATTTTTAAATTCACGATTAAAAAACTTGGCAGTAGCAAATCAACGGTGCATATTGCATATTGTATGATGGTGTATTAGCAAACAGCAAAAACGTGTAACCTTTGAAAGGCTGAGACAGCGCGGAGTAGATGATTTTTGCGTTTATCAGTTAAGGCTATCACGGTTGATAAGATTTTGACGGTATATACTATAGTTCAAAGCATGTTGAACGTGGAATATGAATAAATTACAAACGATTTCGAAAAGATGTTTTAGTAGAAATTCATATTCAATATCCTTTTACGGCGTTGAAATTGTGTTTCAAGAATTATATTTGGTCATTGTGTTTGTAGCTAAACAGTTGTATCTATTCACAGGATCGCATTTTTTGCTGGAGTTTGAGTTGTCCAAATTTTGATTTTCATATGCTCTTGTATCTTGCAGCTTCAAACTTTTCGCTCGAATTTTACCTCATATTTTAAGCCATTTTTGAGCTGTGGTTGCAAACGATCGTTTGATCTCGAAGAATTGGTTTTTAAGCCACTTTCATCAATTTCCTCATTTCCATATTTCATATTCGTAAGTATGTATTGTACACATACGTATTTAGGAATATGTATTTCCCATATTTTGCAAAGCCGATTAAGTCCATCATTAAGTTTGTATTTGAATGAAATCCTCTGTGAAATTGGCCATTTGTATTTAATTCGATCTTGTAAGCTTTGAATCGGAAAGTTTGTAATGCTTTCAACTTGATTCATACAACAACCAATCAGCAATGTACATATTATGTGGAAAACCAAGTATGAAGAATCGTGGGAGCCTTTTCAATTGTTTAGGCCACTACAAAGCAATGGAAATGTAGACCTATTACTCACATGCGGAGCAGCTTAAATTCTCAAGTTGTGAGTTGAGTGGAAATCGCTCACAACAAAAAGCTTAACTGGGCATTTCATGTAATTACGAACAACACAAAACCTACATAAATACTTGCAAACATCGCCCAGTGAAAAGTGAAATATTGGTAAAATGGGCAAAGAAACGCAATAATCATATTACAAATCGGTTTTGAGCTCGTTAAATACTAAAAAGGAGATGAAAAAAGGTCCCAACTTTTGTCTGTCTCAGCCTTATTATTGGCAGGATTTCGAAGAAATGCGACTTAAACCATGTATTACAATGTGAATGTGAATGGAGCTCGCGCAATCGCGTCATTCCAATTACGACTAATTGAATCAGCAAGTTTCACTTGTGCACGGTTCCCACACATCCTGAGACTTTTTTTTTGCTTTGAACCCGAGATCAACAATTTAGAGAAAATGGAGTGATTAGGTAAAAGTTGCGTGTATCTGTATACTCATTTATTCCTGCTCACAAGGAAGGCTCCTATCGCGTCCAAAATGGGTTAGTGAAAATTTTGAAGAGCTCAAAACTTTGGGCAGCTATGCATCTCTTGAAGATCTATGGAAGACATCTGCATGTTTAAAAAACACACATTTGTAGTCTGTAATTTTTTTCCGCCTTTTAAATGCAACAATAAGTATTTCATTAATTTAAACAAAGGCGATGCTTTTAATGCCAGTATTTGGACACTGGAAGATTGTCTGCCTGCTAAAAAAAGCCATTGACTCATTTCCCATATTTCTTTTTCCAGGATTAGTAAATGAATTCAAATAAGTATCATTGAAATTTGATAATGGCAACGCTGACGATAAATTATGCAATGTTTAATAACCCCACTTAATTCAGGTAAATGTTTCCCATCAACGTTTTCAGACTCAGATTATTCCAGGTTATGCAAACCCATGTTTGCAAAAAATTATACTGTACTAATCTTTGGCATGACACGGACTTTGCTAATCACATGTAATAAACCTAATGTGCATGCTATTCTTCACGCTTCACTTCCTTTCAGCTGAACATCTCCTTTCAAAGCTCGAATGAAAGAGAGCGACATGCCATTTTCTTGAATGGGGGAAAAAGTCTTGAAGAAAATATTTAGTACAAAAAAAGTTTATTTTGGTTTTCTACTCCCTTACCTCGAAAAAGCGGAGTCGGAACTTTTCTCCAGGGACTTTCTCCAAGACTGCCTCCGGACATCTGAACTTCCATTAGACTCTCGTCTCCTCGAGCTCGGCGGTGATGAACGGTCCGTACTCCGGTAAAAGTTGAGGCAAACCCCATACCTGGTTTTCCCTATCACACAACAAATAAATATACAAAGTGTACACAAGTAATCCACAATGGAAATATGAGAGTCGGCGAGGAAAATGAAAGAAATGAGTGTGTTTTGAGAATGTGGCTTATATTTCTGTATAATAACTCTCGTACAAATGAGGAGTACATTTCCACACTGTAACTTTAGATGGATTGTGAGTGTGCATGAGTGGGCTACGATAAATTGTGATTAGAAAATGTAACGGAGTCAAGAAAGGGCTGCTTATATTTTTGTATAATAACTCTCGTACAAATGAGGAGTACATTTCCACACTGTAACTTTAGATGGATTGTGAGTGTGCATGAGTGGGCTACGATAAATTGTGATTAGAAAGTGTAACGGAGTCAAGAAAGGGCGCGACACTCGACCGCCATGAGTTAAGCAGTTTGAGTGAAACAGGATGTTCCAAAACTCTCGCTCTATCGGTTAAAATACTCTTGCAATTTATATACATGGAATTTATTTGGATATTCATTTATTTTTAAAATCAATGTTATGGTAGAACGGCTTCACGGTAGAACTTTACGCTCGTATTATCTTCTTTTGTTTACTAATGGTGCCGGATTTGTTTCCTTTTTTATTTTTTTTGCGAACGAGTCGAACGCTAAAAACATGGTATTTTATTACTTATTGTACTTGTTATATACTCCAGCTTGGAACGGCTACATGATATAAATGTAAATGAGTTACGGAGAAATTTGTTTTCAACTATTCTTACAAGAGTAGCACATACTTTCTCCGCTTTTACCTCATGGCAGACACATACCATATATGTACATACGTCTGCGTAGCATCTGTCAAGTCTTGGTCATTATTATCGCTTGCAGATTTCGGTGAAATGCTCGTATTACAATGTACATGATGTGTACATGTGCACGTATGTATAATTGCGGATGTTCAAGGAAGCCCACATTCTGTCATTTAGTATTTTGTAAAATAACTCGTATCAACACAAAAAAAAATGTTTTCTGTATTTAAAGAAATGCAGTTTCATAAAGTGCTTCACAACAAGGTTTTACCAACATACACAGTATGTTACACAAATCATACAGCTGTCAACTTTTTTGTGCACATATAGGAATTTTTGCAAATTGCTGCAATTAGAGTTAATTTCAATGCATAAAAATTTGCCTTCTCTTTAGGCTTATCCCCAACAAATATTAATGTAGCTACAAAATATCGTTGAATTGACATTGGCCCCCTTTCTCCGATGTTCCTTGTATGAAATAATAACTACTGACTAACAAGCTCCAACATCATTCACATCTTGATTCGTCTTCTGATTTTCCTCCCTGGCGGGGTAGCGGACCCACATACATACCAACATACCAACATACACACAAATGCGAGTCCATCAAGACCCACACCCTCTCCCAAATAAATCAAGGACGAAGTGAGGAGAGCCTCTGTGGCAAGACGAAATACGAGAGAGGGAAAATCATTTAAACACTTTTTTCACTCACATTTCCCCTGAAGAGAGGAAAGGTGGGTTCCTAATTGAAAAAAGTGAGTGAATGCAATGCAGCCCACCTCACTCACTCCCGCCAGAAGAATGAGTCAAGTGGAACGACGAGATAACCGAGTTGCGAAATCAGCAGCAGCAGCAGTAGCCACCGCCGTTGAAACTCACTCTCATGCTGATCATGAGCTAGATGGATGGGGATGGTGGGGTACACGACGGCACGTAAGAGTCAAGCCAATGTGATGCGATTTGCACATGGAGTCTGCCTCTCACACACAGGAAACATGCATAATTTGTAATGCAATAACATGAAATAAGTGAAGCCATTTTGGAGAAATCAAAAACAAACTTTTCCACACTCGAGTTGTCGAGTTGAAGTTGAGAGCAGAGCCCTTTCACGTCACTTGAAGTCCTTAGAAGAAGCCAACTTATTCAACTTACTAATTGACTGTAAGTACATATGTGGGCATTTCCCAATTTGCAATGACGGAAAAATTTTGGCACAAAAACAATACGCAATAAAAATGTACGTAAAGTTGCTCAACCAAGTCCATTTGTGCAATTCCTTATATGCATTTTGTATTTTGTGGAAAATTTTCTATGAAATTTTTAAATATATTATGCACGTTTCCTGTATGAATGTGTATGCATACGGGAAATTAGTAATTTAAAATGTTTCTCACTCACAAAATGACTACCAGAGTTTGCTATCTTATTTCCATAAGATAAAAGATACGATTTCACCCTTGACAAGATGACAAGAGAAAGACACAGATAAAGCATATCTGGCGGAATTTTAGAAGATAAAAATACAGATATAGGATGACGTTTTTTGTTAAAAAATATAAAGATATTGATATAAAATGCGTTAACAAAATAGAAAAATTTACTAATTAGTTAACTAAGCGTATTAACTAATGATTACAGTGCCATTGTATGAATTCAATTTGAATTTACATCAATTTAATTTCAAAACCAAATGAAGTTTTGTAAATCTAAAATTAGATTCAGTCGCATCCAATTTCGGAGGATAAAAAATACAGATAAAAGATTTGCACACGAAATGGATGGTTAAAAGATATAGATAAAGAAAGTATCTTATCTATATCTTATCCGTATCTTTTATCTGTACATGAGAAGATAGCAAACTGTGATGACTACACGCTGTGTATTTCAAATTTAGTATTTGTCAGCTTCTTCATCATAGCATTTAGCCATTTTTTTCAAACTTCCATCCGCCCATTTGGGAAGTGTTACGCTAAGTTTCGTTGAAGTTCTTTGTGATTCACAACAGGCAGACAGACAAACACTGCAAAATCAATTTCGAGCCCAATGCTTGATGCTAAGTATATGCATATGTACATATGTATGTATGTACATACGTAACAATCAAGAGAGAGAAAGAGATTTGCACGAGCTCTTGTTCATCGGCTACGTGCTCAATTGGGCAATGAGCAAAAAAGCGTCTTTCTCCATCAAAAGAAATCATGAGAG
>JAHZMY010001553.1:0-11841 GCA_027743915.1 Seira sanloemensis | reverse complement strand
CTTTGATGAGACAAGAAAGGCCTCCATTCTCCACAAACTCATGTACCAGGTCCTTGTCCTCCTGCAAGAAGCATGGGAAAAAGGGTTTTAAGGCATTTCGAGAAAATTGTAATAACACGAAAACAACTCCATGTCATGTAGATACATATTTTTGAAATTGCATGCACATACGACGGTCCAAGGTTTTATGGATTTTCAAAAAAAACTCAAAATCTAAAACTTTTTTTTTTTTGAGGAAATGTGCTGTAATAATAACGGATGCAATATGGGACCTGATGACAGCAAAAGCATTTCGAAAGATGAAATTATGAAGGTATAAGCTAAGAGTCGACAAGAATAATGGCACGATGGAAAATACTTTTACAAGACATAAAACAATACATAAACTTACACATATTTGTACGACTTTTTTGGAGAGAAGTCTCAAAAAGCTAAATTTTAAAATGAGTTTTGTGAGCAATTATGCATTGTATCTACACAGCGCGTTTGGTAATAAAAGCATTGCATGCATTTTATCGTCGATGTTGATTTGAAATAGTACTTAAAATAAACATAAATCTTTTTAATTGGTTTTTTGGTCAGTAAGTTTGAATTGCTTTTCCCTAAGTCCAATGAGGTAATAAGTAGCTCAGATCCAAATGCATTAAAATATAAAATTAAAACAGAAGGAAGGCTTAAAATGATGATCGCCTATGAATCACTTTCTACCATTTATATTTAGAAGAAGCTAAGGATCGGCCAAATTGCTGAGTATAATAGTCTAATTAACAATTTAGCTAAATTCTAATTTGAGTATAGTCTGCGAGCTATTTGCTAGTATCGATGTCTCTATACATTTTTGCTGCTTTACTGCTGACAAATCTCATTCTTGCTCGACGATATAAATTGAAACGAAAATGAATGCGTTTTCAGCCGTGCGCAATTTATGCACTCTTTTTTTCTCATAAAAAATCTTTACCCCTCTATGCAAATCAGTAATCACTAGTCTACCTACAATGATTTTCAAAGAGAAATAAAAAGTTGTGAAAAAGGAAAACTTTTCTGAAAACCCTTTTTCTGAGACTAAATCAATTTTCTTTTTTAAAAGTATTCTCTAATCAATAAAAAAGATCATGGGTGGGTGTTCACCTAAAAATCTCGANCTACAATGATTTTCAAAGAGAAATAAAAAGTTGTGAAAAAGGAAAACTTTTCTGAAAACCCTTTTTCTGAGACTAAATCAATTTTCTTTTTTAAAAGTATTCTCTAATCAATAAAAAAGATCATGGGTGGGTGTTCACCTAAAAATCTCGAGTGAGGATCTGTTCTACATAACATATGCTTATCGTCCACTATTTCTAGAGCGTTTTTCATCTCTTTATCTCCTCCATGTCCTAAAGGACCACGAAAATGTTTATTATAACATAAGGAAGTCAGTCATTATATCATGCCTTTGATCTTGAGTCTTTTCACAGGTCACGAAAACCACATAAAAGCCGTGACAAAGAAAGGGTTCCATATGATACCATTTTCATTGATCATGGCATCTCATGCAAGGAAACCAGGAGCATACCAAAATTTTCAAAACAATTACAGAGATTATATTAGCTCTTTTCCAATTTCTCACTCTGACCAAATGACACGAAATGAACAATTTGTACAAAAATGGCTCGCATAAAAGATTCAGTGTAAGTCACTTCCCTATTTTAAATCGCTACAGCCATAGTCAAAACTTTTGAATTATGTTTTTGCACATTTCCCTCTAAATCGTGATTATGGTTTATATGTTTTTTTTGAAAGAAAAAGGTGTAAAAAAGCAAAATTTTTATTTGAATTAAATTCAGTACACGCGAAATGTGAAAGTATTTAAATGAGCTCTTTTTTTCCTTGAGATCCACTTACCTGGAAAATCTGTTTGAGTGAGAACAGTGCACGTCTCAGCTCCCTTCCGTCAGCGTTGATGAGCTTTTCTGAAAACATGAAATAGTACAAAAAATGAATTACAGTTTTGATTCAAATAATTCTAAATGAAGTCTAATAAAAAGAAGTGTTACAAATAAATTTTTTCGCCACTCGACTTTTAATTCTTTTCATTTATCAAATAGGATAAAAAAGTCAAAGAAAAGTTCGTGACCAACTATTTAGCTATCTTGCACACGACTTCATTGATCTACGCCAGTGGGCAGTCTAAAGTAAAATATTTATTAGGATGTAAAGTTTTTTTCTTTCAAAAGAGGTGAAATATTTGCTAATTTTGAGACCACAAAATAAATCATTGAGGTTAACACCTGCGTCATGAAATGGCACGAAATTTGCTTCATTCCTTTGGCAGGTTTCATTCTCATTTCAGTTTCATCTGGATTTCGACATTTCAGGTATTTAGCAAATTGACAACTTTTAATGAATCGCATTTATTTTCAAGAAACAGTCATTCTCATTATTACAAATTATCATCATCGAGTAGTCTATTTCTAAATACATTACATTGGAATTGTGCATGTTGTCTTCCGGATGTGACTTGGTAAATGAGTTTTTTTATTCCAGTACGCAGGTCTGCACTTGTATGAACGGTAAATAAAGTAAATGCTACAGTAAAACACTGAAAAGCACTGGTATCTGGTATAATGGCAACTTACCAATAATCGCATGCACTCGGACTGGAAGTTGAGCTCGCAGAACAATCGAGTTCTTCCGGCTGAAAAAAGAAACACAAGTGGTGTAAGGTACTTTGTACAGTATTTATTTTTAGAAAAACTTTTTTTCTTTTCATTTGGAATCTCGGAATCTGCCATTTTTCAGAGATGGAGTCATGTAGTCACTTGGAAGAACTGCAGTGTCTAGAGCTCTACACACATCTCTGTGGCTTCTTGTTAAGTTCATTAAGCTTCTCTGCATTTTAAGCTAATTAGCAAAACTCTGTTTGTCACTCCCGAGAGGTTTACATTCTCTTTGAAGGAATTCTTCTCTCTGTTCCATCTTTCATTTCCGCACTCCATTCCGTGCGTTAGTGCGTGAGTATTTTTATTTTCGGAGGTCAATGTTATTTAGAATGAGAAATGAAATGAACGAGGTAAAAGTTTCCCAAGATATGTATTATTTTCAACTGCTTTGTTAATCTTTCCCTTGACCCCCATTTTCAAACTGAGATCAATCATTTATAGAATTTTCTTGACACATTTCCCTAAAAAATCGAAGTAAGTTGTTCAAACAAAGCTTTGAATTGGAATTTCCCCATACATCATCGAAAACACCAACTGTGATTTTACTCATCGTAAAAGTAAAATGCGTGTCTTTCAAAATCTCTGCCAGTCTTGCGTACCAGCGATACCAGCAGCGTTACATCGAATTGCCCCGTAAAAGTATATACCTTTTACGAAGCGTGAGCTTAACTCAAATAAGAAAATCTGAAGCCTTCTGTCAGAATGGAAAAAATGAAACTGACTCTATGCCAAAGAGGTCGAATTTTTCCTCTGCATTTGTTATGATTTTCATTTTCAGAGAGCTTTGACTCCAAAATGTCTGGGCATATTCATTTCTACCGGATTTGCGTTTCTGGTTCAGTGAGGCAAAGAGAAATACATAAACGTGTTCCGGGTGCACATGTATCTCAACATAATAAAAATGAAACGATTATTTTAATTATTATAATGTAGTACTTATAATATTCAAATGGAACTCACAAATGAATGAAAGTTGACGCCACTGTCTTCAGTTTTAGCATGATCGGTGATGAAATTCGCGATTTCCCTATTTTTCCACGTGGACGGAAACTACGGCTTTGCCGTACAATTATAGCTCTATTGTGGTTCCTCAAAAACTTCCTCTTGGATGATTTCATATTATTAAAGAATATCGGACTTGCCGTTCACAAAATTCAGAACGATAAATACAATACGATTTGCTAGATAAATGCTATTTACTCTTGACGTTTACGTTCTCGGAATATTTGATATTACACGATATTTATACTGTGTCTAATCACTCATATATGATCACTTATATGATCACTAATATGATATCTTAGAAGACTTGGTAAATTTGCGCATTTGACAGCAAAGATTAAGAAAATGACAATATGAATATCTTTAGATGGTATTTCATGATAAAGCGTCATTCAGCTCTAAAACACAATTAAAATATAAATGCCTTCAGTATGCTTTCTCTGAAAAGGATCCATCCGATGGACCATTTGAAGCAAATTAAAGAAAAGAGAGAATTTTAAACTGTGACCCATGGATAGTCTTCATCTTAGCTGGCTTTAGATTGTAAGTTCATGGGAAATTAAGGAATATTTGCGCGTTATACCGCAACTAGATTACACAAACGTAAAGTGCACTTTCTTTTCCTCCGAGTAATGCTCAAAGTTTATTGGCATTATTTAAAGCGTTTAATTTCTCATTACTCCTTATCTTCTTTTTTTTGCTTATATCCAAACTTCATCTCCCGTTTTTTGAAAGTCTGCGCATGGAAATTCGTTACAGTTTTATGTCGTGATGATTATTATAATTATGAGAAAACATTTCCTGTCCACTTTTTCTGTTTCGTGGTATCAGCACAAAAAAAACTCAGTCTTGCAAGCAAGGTTTTTAAAAGAGCAATCAAAAAACTTTCAAATGGTTTCTCGCATCTCGTACCGTGTCACCATATCCCATTTACACCAAAAACTGCGTTCGAGTTATTATCTGAGGCTTTTATGTTGCATCTCAGATTGTGCACATGCGAAGCTTCACTACACTTATTATCGTTGCAATAGCAGACAGCTAAAATGAGCCGCCCATGCAGATCTAGAATCAAGAGCGAAGTCATCAACTTCATCACTTAACCCAGCTAACCTACTAAAATGGCATTACAGTCACTCACTCTCTTTGCATCAAGTTAATTCTTTTAACTCATCACATAAAAAATGGCAATAAATCAGTCAGTAAGTCAATATTACTCATTATTTAGGCTGCTTAAATCGACAGCGGACATGAGTTAGGATTTAGCTTGCAAAATATTAAAAACCAATCTCCCGTCTATCTATACTTTAACTTGTATTAATAGCGTTTGAAATGATGACAGCCCACATGCTCTCAAATGGAACCAGGCTGACTGTGACGAACTAGTGGAGGTTGTGGTGAGAGATGAAGATTTGATTTTCAATTTACAAATCAATACCAAATCTACATCTTTAACCCCTTTTACGGATGCACTTTGCAACTGCAGCTTGATGCACAAATCGATTTCTAAAAACGTTTTGTTGCTATTAAACTTCACACCCTATTTAACCGAATTCCCAGAGGAAAATTTATGATGATTGATTTTTTGAGGGGTGCCCATTATTGTCGATGGTTGCTGATGGTAGGAAGGAATCGGACACGTCTTCGCTACAAGAAGCCAATTCAATCATCATAATTTTTCAAGTGGGTGTCAGCGGGACATCGGACCACTGTGATACGCATGAAAAGGTTTCTTTCACTCTCTCTTCTGCTAGTTGCCCATTTGCAAGAACTTTGAAATGAAGGATTTTCTTCATATCGGTTCGGAAGGAAATCTTGAAATAAAATAGACAACCAAAAGTTGAAAACTGGACAATGATGGATACAGGTAGAGAACAGATTGAATCTCATGACGAGTTTAGGATATAATTATAATCTGCATAAACCAAAGTAGATGTACTAAACATTTTGCTGGTGAACACCGCACACCATGTAATCTG
Source organism: Seira sanloemensis (assembly GCA_027743915.1). NCBI lineage: Eukaryota > Metazoa > Arthropoda > Collembola > Entomobryomorpha > Entomobryidae > Seira > Seira sanloemensis. The sequence goes on along the minus strand of JAHZMY010001553.1, from coordinate 6,164 downwards.
AGATCATTAGGTTTTAGGTATCCTCGTCAATATTATGAGCAGTCATGAATCTGAATAGGAAATCGCAACCGAATACTGCACAAGTTGAGCGTGAGTCGTCATATTTTGAGGATATTTTAGGTCATCGCTTCATGAAATCATCGTCTACAATAATATTGGCAAAATTACGGATAAATTTCATGATCTAACCTATTGGGTTATGAGTTTACATAAATAAGGTGGAATGTTCCAGAAATGGCAGAAAATGTGCGAATTTAATTTCGGCTCACAAAATCCCTGAAATTCAAGCACACATGTATATTAATATAATTGAATATGCTTAAGATGCCTTTTAGTGTTAATACCTATCCCCAAAATCAAACAAAAACTGAACATAAATGACCTAGATTTTGATTAGGGACAAGAATCGGTTTGGTTTGGATACGGGAGATCAGGTAGGTATGCAAAATCGTCCTTATAATATATAGTCCTTCAGCATCGTACTAGAACGTCTTCTGTATCCTGATTCTTGAATTGAATTCAGATTTGTCTCAGTCAAAACTTTATTCTTCAGAGGAAGATAAAACTGTCACTGAAGCATAATTTTGCTGCGTGGGAGTGTCCCAAGGATCATAATAACATGCTTCATGCTGCAGAAAAATTACGTTCCGCAAAATTGCTGGATACTTTGATTCCACACAACTATTGCCAAAATCTACCAGTGAGGTTTTCAAAAATTGTCCCAAAAGAGCCTCTAAAACTAACAAGACGTTTCATGGTCTCAAAATGAAAAACCCCGTCAGCTACGTCAGTGCGGTATCATGTTCAACTTGGTCTTAAATCTCCAAGGATCATAATAACATGCTTCATGCTGCAGAAAAATTACGTTCCGCAAAATTGCTGGATACTTTGATTCCACACAACCATTGCCAAAATCTACCAGTGAGCTTTTCAAAAATTGTCCCAAAAGAGCCTCTACAAACCTTTTAACTTCTCCTTAAAACTAACAAGACGTTTCATGGTCTCAAAATGAAAAACCCCGTCAGCTACGTCAGTGCGGTATCATGTTCAACTTGGTCTTAAATCAATGCCATGTCCGCAGAAAAAGTTTGTGGTCCGCGATTAATTTCAATTCTACTACAGAAGCATGAAATNGCTTCCGCTTCGCGGAAGCTGGCGTAATCTTCCATTAATTTCAATTCCACTACAGAAGCATGAAATGCATGTTTACCCAAGAAAGTTTAAATTGAAGTCTTTAATTTTTTATAGAAAATTGGCAAAAGTCCTCCGTGATGTGGGTGGCTCTATCACATAATTCCTCAAAAAGTGTGCTTAACAATGCCCATGCAATGCATAAACAAATCCTCATTCCCCCGTATTTTCACGAAAGCAGAAACAATTTTATTTTAAATCGTCAAGTATTCATTTACAGCTTTTTTTCTCTCTCTAATATACGTATGACTCTTTGAATTTCTAGGTTGCAAAATCCCTGTCACATTTTGCATCATTCTATGGCTTTTGAGCTGAGCATGCAAAAAAATTCCCTTCTCCCCGACTTAAAAGTTGACTTCACGACGTGATTCCTTATTGGCTCTTGTTTCCGTCCCGTATGATCCGCAATAAAACATTTAAGATAAGCTTTGAGAAGCGCAACTCTACATCCCAACAAAACTTGTGAGTCACGAGCACGCCAGCAAAATCGTAGGATACATGTCGATATATGAGATAACTTCAGAGGGAGAGAGATGAAGAGGAGAAAACCCTAAAACTTTGCTGGCAGAAATAAACTCCTTCTCTTGTGAAAATTGCTCACATAAAAATAAAGCAAATATATTTTAAGTAGAGGCAGAAGAATCTCAGTCCCGGAAGTGGAAGCAGCTGTTGATATATTCTAATAGGTAAGCCATGATGACTTTCAGTTTAAACGATTTACTCAGACCTATATATTGGAACACGGCAACGGTAATGAGATGGTTTCAACGATGAATTACCGCCAATATAAAGTAGGAAACACTTTAGCTCCAAAGTAAAAACAAGCTGAAAAATGAGTTGAAAGTTGCCATCATTTGCAAGACGCAAGTACTCGTTCAGTTATCGTCCTTACTTATCATAAAATGTGTGAAGCCAACCCGGTTTCAAAGAACAATGTTTCCACCGAATTACCCTGATTAATGTGAGAACGCCACGATATAAGCCAAACGATTTTTTTGTTGTTCAAGAGTAATTCAATTCATGCATATGTAATTGCACCGTTGAAAATTTTACTGAATGAAAATAATAATTTTCCCCGAGCTACCATTTCTCCAAATGAGTTGAAAATTATGTGCTAATAACCTTAGGAGTTCATTATGCTAATGAAAAACACAGAGGAATTTGTGCCGCTTGTAATAATAATACTTCTAGTCTTTATACACGCAAACGACCTTCATTAGGGCCTACATCGGTGAAAATTTCCTGGCGGCTAATTACTAATTACTACAAATGCCTGCTTTTACCCTCATGTCTTCTTGTAGCAGATGGCCACCACCAACACTGAACTAACTGATTGTTGAGAGCACAGCCCCTGTGTGGACTTGACTCGGGGGCATTAAATATCCTGTGCTGTGGGTTAGCAGGCCAGCCTCTTAATACTCGTTCTAATTAACTTCTTCTCTAATTACCCCACACCCACAAACTTCAACCTCTTCGTAACATTAAATTGACTACGCAAGGTCATGAGCCACCGCAAACACGAAAATCATATCATAGCATCTTCAATCAAGTCATATACGAATTCTTTGAAAGATATCGTTTTTGCTCAGTTTATGTATTGTATTACAAAAAATGAAAACACAAACCCGATCATTTTTCCTGCATTGCGTAATTAGGCACATCTTTGGGACAATACTGGGGAAACAATGGAATAACGGAAAAAATCATATCATGAAGCCACATCTGCTTATTCTACTGCACTCCTTAAAGGATTTCACCCAGATTTTTTCTTTCAGAGCAACTCCCAAAAACATAATACCCACTTTTCGAGTTTAAACCTAAATCTATCATTTTTTTGCAAACTTTAAAAAATACGAGCAAATCACGAAACCCATATTTCTTTGAAGTTTGACTTACTTTTTTATTCTCCAAATCGATTGAGAAAAATGGATGTTTGGCATGAAATGTGACATTTAAGAAGAGGGAAAAAATTCTCTGCCAAAAGCCCAAGTTTACATGAAAGATGAATCATAACAATCACCGTAATAAATTGATCGGCAAAGATTTTTTTTCGCTGCCGGCTTCCACAACGAGACTAGGATTTCGTCGGGAGATGAGGACGGAAGGTGTAATTTGACGGTAGATTTTTATTGCAAATCCTGAAGCAGATGAAACTGAAGAAGCTGATCCCTGTTCTTACAAGTAACAGGTCCTTTTTTCTCTTCAAAAGATTATTATTGTGAGAAGCATGATTTGTGTTTTGAGATCGACTTCGTTTCTTCAAATGATTTGCTTCTCGTGAACATCACTCTCAAAAAAGTGATATCCATCATCAGATCCATTGCGATTTGATTGAGCACACCTTCACAACTGCGTCTTGTGAACACGAGTTTATGGTCAAAACGAGCATGTCTTCTTTCCGCAGATTATCTCTGTAAGTTGCAACCACGACTTAAACAAAGAGTATTATTGGTGAACAATACGAAGAGTATTTTGAAGAGACCATGCCACAATCAGAGAAAAAAGAGCAACAAGTGAAGCAAGATATGATAAAAATTTTTTTTACAATGTGCCTTAAGAGACGTAAAAAACTGAAGGAACTTGGTTTGATTAGTAACGCTATAGATAAGACGTGTACATATGCATATTCATTAAAAAGATGAGTTAAAGTGGAAAAACATGATAAATCGTATTTGCTTTACTGTTATGATTATTGTTTCTCTCGTCTGCCCAATTCATCAATTCATCCGAATAGGTATTGCAAATGGCAAAGTCAGAGAATTTAAAAAAAACCTTTGCTGTTTTTTTCTTGCTGAAAGCTGTGTTGATTAACTTATTTATTCGGTTGTTAGCCTTTTGCCGTTATTCTAGAGGGAAGTTTTGATTTTCTCACAGAGATTGGAGCTGCGGCCTTCAGTGACAAATGCTTTAAAAAATCTCGACAATTGAGTGATGCGTGCTCAATATTGCATATTGCTCAATAATATAATGAAAATACATGTTTGAACTTTAAATGGGTTTCGGACAGTTTCGCAGTACCTTGTTAACTCGATGCCTGATGGATTTGCAACGGTGTAAGGAATTTGAAAGGGAGTAGATGTTTATATGCGAGAGCGCAAATTTTCGAAATTAGGATTAACTAAAACTGCGTTTTGCGCCCAACTCGAGGCGTTTACATTCATTCAGATGCGAACTTTGAATGATTACGCTGTAGTATTAAGTTATTAAGCAAAGGTATTACATACTAACAACAGATAAAAGTCCGTAGACAATTAGGCGTCCAAAGCTGTAAAGAATATAATAGAGAAATGCATATTACTATTAAGATTGAGATTGTGCAACAGATGTTCTATTCTTGTGCATTTTGTGAAAGAAAGTAATTAAAAAGATCCCACATTCTTAAAATAAGCAATGATAATGGTATTCTCCATTGTGTGCCTTTTACGATGGCACAAAGAGATTAGAAAGAAATTGTGCGTTCTGTAGCATTGTTCATGCGTGGTCCTAACCCTAATCCCCAATTCAAACACATATTAAAAGCTTTCCCACGGGGAGGGGTATTCACAATATCATAGAGAAAAAAATTGTTAATAAACTTTAACTCTGCAAGAATGCTCAAAACAATGTTAAAGCCAAATTATTCATAATTTTAAATGAACAACATTAATAATAAACATTTGAAAGATATAAATCATTTCAAACTTGTATGAATGTATTCAGTTGAAGGAAAAAGAACTAGAAGACTCTTTTTTTTGTGCTGCTGCACAATATATGTAATAAACTTCTTTTTTTAACGATGCCACCTACTACGTGCAAGCCAACATTGAAATTGATCCTCATTTCAAAAAAAGGATATTATCACAAATTTTCATCAGCACAAAATAAGTTCTCTGCTTTTAATGTTTTTATTGTCATAAAAGAGTAATTTGTTGTCAGTACTAATTTAAGCTGAAACTGGTCATAACTCAAACATGTGAAATGGAATGTATGAACTCCTGTTTCATTTCAACCTGCCATTTCTTTTGTTCTTCGTAAAGTATAATTGTATGCATGTAGGACAGAGAGCAGGCTCAATCCCCATCTACATTTTTTAACGATATGAAACGGAACTTAGAAATAGTGCTTGAAGCCAAAAGGTAAAGTTTTCTATCATTTCAAAAATTACTGACATTATCAGCATCAAACAAGCATTCATTAGCACGTGAATAATCACAACGTATATGAATTTTAATATCACCTTATAGGAAAACACAATGCTTTCCTCTGTAATTTTTTCCTTCATTTTTATTTTCTTCTGTGCAAATTTAAAATCTTAGACTTTGCCTCGAACAGTGTCCGCCTTCTCATTTACGTAAGTCGACTGCACACACGCTACAGAAATCATCCTTTATGGCATTTCCTCAAAGTAAATATTTCCTTCCGGTCAAGTGAGTCAATAGAAAATGAGCTTGTGTGAATAAAAAACAATAATAATATCGCTTACACTTTTCTTACGTAAATGGAATATCAGAGCTTGCATAAATTTCAGACTTTAAAAAAATGTGGATAAGCTTATCTAATGATAAACCCAGAGAGAGAGACTTTGACTTGAGTGAAATGAAAATTATTATTATGGTTTACGGCAACACACGCCTTCGTACTATAAGTGATCAGTTTAGCCTCGAATTTAAATATCGCTCTTCATGAAGCACATTTCATTTCCTAGCTTAATTTCGAATTGTTTTTTCCACACTCCGCGTTTAAGTTTTCAGCACTAAATCATTCAAAAGTTAAGAACCCAGTAATCATCTCAAAAGCTTGTAACTGTACATTTGATTCAAGAAATCGTGCTGTTGTCATTCAATCAATAAGGTCTCGTTACTTTTTTATGCTTTGCCTCACCATTTATCCAAGTTTAATGACTTCTTGATGCTTCACTGAATGAAAATATCAAAGCTCATCTTAAACTGTGAATATTCAATGAAGATGTGCTTCCTTCGAGAATAAAAAAATCA
>JAHZMY010001552.1:0-10083 GCA_027743915.1 Seira sanloemensis | reverse complement strand
CGTTCACGGTAAAGCATCGCCAAACACCGCGGCACTCGAAGATGCGAAACCTTAGAACCACCCTTGATTAAAACTCAAAAATTTACTCATGTCAAGCTCGACTTCCCTTTTCACAGCCTCGTCTCTGACAAAGACAATCCTGAAGAGGTTATAGCGATGCAGTGTAGAAATCAGTCAATGTGGAAAAAATGTACAAAATCTGTCTTTTCTATTAGTCATTGCACGCTCCCGTAGTGAAACGCTGAAAGCGTTTAGAGAGGTTTGCTGGAAAATCTGTAAAAGATTGAGAAAGGATTCTACGAAACTTTGAACTTTCCTTGATTCATAGGGTTTGTAGCAAATGAAAGATGACATCATTCATTATTATATACTCCTGTAATTCAAAATTATTTTCAATCAATTGCCATTTCGCATAACGTAAAAAGTGGAATGCTTTTCTGATTTGCAAATTTTTATGTATTTACTTATACCCCATATTTACAAGCCCAAACTGATGAAGGTCTTTCAATTGGTCTGATCTCATTTTCTCATTATCTTCAATTATGCTTGCTTCAAAATAATAATGTTTTTCGATCTCATAAAACAATAATTATCTTTAGAGCATTTCAATTAAGTTGTTGCATTTCAGCATTCCAATTGCCTCATCTCATTCGCTCACTACTCGTTGGACCAGATCAAGAAAAAGTTAAGTAAAATCTATCATCATTCTGGTTCACTCTTGAAAGGACGAAAATCATAAAATAATGCTTTTTAATGGACTCGACTGACGATAATCATTTTTTTAGTGTGAGAAGCGGCAGTTGATGATTAATAGTCATCAGTCCATCATTCTAACAAGCACTTTATCTTAATCATCGATGAAGATACAAGAATGAATAAGCATTAAAAATAAACATGATGATAACTCCCGAAACCCATGTACATCCATACGGCTTTATATTATTACATGGCATTGTAAGCACCTATGCAAGGAAAACGTCACCTCTTCTTTCATGAAAATGAAGCACCTTGACTCGGCTCAAACTTCATTGTTTTTTGTGCTTCCAAATACGGAATGGACAATATGCATCAACTAGCCGACGTGGAAAGGCAGAAATGTAGGAATGCTAATTATGAATTCTGTGGACATTTGAGCAAAGAAGGAAATGGGTCCATTCAATTAAACATTTTGGAAGGGTATCAAAAGGTGCAAAATTGTGAATGAACACGCTGCTGCTACTGCTGCTCTGTTGCTTCCTACATCTTATCTGTCCAAACCATATCGTTGACCTGTTAATGTGTAAAAGAGGTGTTGACTGATGGGATGCTAATGACATCGCGTCCAAAATATCCATTCATAAAGAATTTTTTATTGATTACCAAGAAAAGGCCCGTGTGGTAAGATAGGAAAGGACTTGCGCATGGGACAAGCAAGAAACCGCCAACAGTCTGCGACAAGGAAACATTCATGCATTTTCCAAGATTATAAGATCATTATTTGATCAGAAGTAGCACCATCGTAAATGAATTCATTGCTTCTTGGAGTGGTGGCGTAGGTAGACCACAGAATATATTACTTTTCTTAATCACCCTCCATTCTTAACAAGCCTGACTAAAAGTTGATGAAGTCATACGTTGCATTGTTAAATGGTCCGTATACCTCACTGCATTCCACCACGATGACTTCTAGATTAGGAAAAACCTATTACAAGTTTTATACATAAGTCTTGATTAGCTTGAATGGAACCTAGTGGTTAGCCAAAAAACCTCATCCTTTCCATCACCCAATAAACATTTTGTGGAAACAATTACGGACGAAAGTCAATTCTGATAATTTTCCAAGACTAAAGTTCCTCTGATTCAAGCTTCATTCCTCTTTTTGGTTGAGCAGGAGTTCAAGTTTTAAAGCTTAACGAATTTATTGTCAATTAAGGTTGAGAATGTGGGGGAGGATGAATGTGCATGAACGAAAGGATTATATCGTGTAGCATTCTTTTGAGAGACCTCCGTCCAATCTGAATTTGAAAAGTTGTCCTACATAATTGATTCGAATATTTTATTGTTGTTGTGGTCTCAGGAATATTTTACAGGCATTTTTATGATCCTTACATGAACTCGTTGGCATCATAAAATGGGTGTGGGTATAAACTCAAAAAGTGTGTTTTCTTAATGAAGATGCTGTCATAACCCCACAACTCTGAAAATTGCTCATACTTTTTGGTTTGATCCAACTCACAAAATAATACATTTCAAGCGTGAAAATGAGGTAGTTCTGTAAGAGTCAAACGTAAATCATAATCGTCCAACGGAGAAAAATATATGCTCATCAATAATGAAATACTCCATATCGATTCGTGTTTGGTTTACTCAAGTGATGCAATAATCCTTCCATATTTGTGTGAAGGATTGATGAATTGATAGCATTTTATAAGTCAGCAATTTGCCTGTGAAACCAAAGTCTCCATAATCTTCTCATTGAAGCGCTAGATCATCACGTAGGAATTTCATCTTTTCGTGTTGGTCCTCCCACATACAGAAATGAGAAAAAAAGACGAATCATTTCAATACTATTATTGTGGAAGGCTCTTTTGAACCGTCGCGTTACCCACCCACACTCAACCGTAGCATGACATGGGTGATTGGAGAGGTAAAAATCAAGTGTGGTGGGCGATTCGACCGACCTGTGGGAAGGAATGTTGATGATATGATGTCCCTACTCGTACAAACTTTGATTCATTTCAATTATTGTTCAATTTTCCCCGCTGACTTTAAACTGCTACTTTGGACTATAAATTATTGTTAGACCAAAGTACTCAACTATGTATTGCTTTTAATTAAGCGTCTTTTGATTTTCCTCATCGGCTCTTTCTTTTAGAGAGCTATCATTATTAGATTTCTTCCATCTTATGAGACCAAGTGTAAACTATGAAATCAGTATCAAATATGAGCTTTTTTATTCTGTGAAAAGTATTCAACGAAGATACCACCTTGTGCATATACTTTTGCTACCTTTTCCGAAAACTTATGGTTCTGGGTATGAAAAAGTTTGCAGTAATAATGCATAAGGTATAAGCGTATAAGTAAGGTTCTTCAATCACAGCGTCTTGCTCATTATTACCCGAGCCATCGCGCTTCTCATGTTCGATCATCCACACATCACCAGCAACCGAAAAAATGAAACGTGGGAGTTTCCATTCACTTTTGTAAGCCATTACTAGATGCTGGTGGTGGTGATGAGGTATGCGTAGCTTCACGTCATTTTTTGTCTTGCTTGTTTTGTGTGGTGAGATGAACCCGATGAGCACTTTGATGATAAAACCGCAACCGTAGGACATTCCCCTTTGCATCCTTGTTTACAGTACCAGTTTGTCCTTAAATTACTAGAGTGTTACATCATCAGCTATTTTTTCAACTTGAGAGTATGGAATGGCATTTCATCTCTTTCCCAATTAGATCATATGAAAGTTGTAAATTAGAGAAGCGTTATTTATACTTCTCTGGGTTGAGTAGCATCATCATCAGTCAAGACTTTAAAAAAATACTTACACTTGAGTGGAAGTTGATTCGAAATGAAATCACGTTTGGAAGATATATATCGTTATTGAATTAGGTGCCTGGCTTCATTATGTATGCCTTAATTAGGTAAATATTGATGGCTTTCTGCTGTCTGCACTCTCTGATATAAAGCTATTAAATCCTATTACATCGAACGCTTAAATGGCGCATGATGTCATTCAGGCCATTATTGAATTGATTATTGGACTTTATCAAGGTATCCAATCCTATTGTTAAAAACACTTTTGCACAAAAAAGCGTAAAATAAGTATAAGTAGGCATTTTACTTGGGGTTGGGATCGGCAAAATTGGTGGAAGTCTACTACTCAAAAGCTACATAGGTATATGCTATTCCCAAAGGATGACTCTTCCATGGAATTCCATCTAACTACAGAAAAGAGTCATTCGAACAAGGAAAAAATGGTCATGTGAACTGTGGAAGTGGCTCATTCAGAGAAGGAAGCGTGATATTGAAATATGAATGCTAAAAGAGTTCCTCGTAAAAACTTGAATACTTGATTTTCTTTCTGTTTGGAGTTTGGATGTTGCTGCGTGTTTTTTCTGATGATGTGATGTCTATTCAGCAAAAATTGGTCTGCACTCTTTGTTCCATGTCTTGCGGTTACTTTTGTTTAGGGTTGGGACATGTGATTGTGTTTATTTTTAATGTTGAAGTAATGCATAGAAATTGGTCTTGTCATGAGAAGCATGGGTTGGGGCATCGCATAGTTGATTTGCATATAAATATTCATATATTATGCTAGCTTTTGTTATCCCTCCTGCGGAAAAACACATCAGCAGAGGGCAACTTTTCAGTTGTTTGGAGACTCTTGCCTCAGTCATTTTCATGAACAACAATGAGCCGGCACGCAAAATAATGATCACATGCCTGCAACGCAGTAGTCATAGTAAAAATGTAACGTAACTGGATCAAAAACATTGTCCTCGAGACAAGAGAAAAAGAATTGAGTCTCTTCGGGATTCCCTGTTTTCATGCAAAGAATTTCATGACAAGCTATCCATACACATATCCTTAAAAGAGACAGCCAGAAAAACAGTGATTGCAAGTGTATTCGGTTCAATTAGACTTTTCCAAACTTTTTAATCAGCAAAATTTTAGTTTATTAAGAGTTTTAGTCTATATGTCCACTATACTGCAGTTAATCATTCATGGTTCCAATTTATTTGTATATGTATGTATGTAAGTGTCCTTTTATGCACTGCCTAAATTAGCTCATTTTACTTTTCATGTTAAAATATTTAAACATGTGCCGAGAATTTTTGTTTTCTGGATTGCAGAAATATTAGCTTTTAATCATATTTCGCGTATGCATCCAAGATTATTCAAACGACCACAGTGGGCTAGTTAATAACCACGTTTTTCACATCATCCCACACCTGTAAAAATGTGTAATGGCTTTTTAAAACAATTACTCCTTACAAACAAAGTCTTGTAGAATCCTTACACCATCAACAAAATGTGCATTTTCTAACCGAAGCCACTGTAGGCAAATTTCCAATACTAAATTGTAACTCGTCTATCAAGCGGTTGTGTATTCCACCAGAAAGAAAGATCAAGAACCGTCATAGGAATCGCCATTACTATCGTCAGAGAATAAGTTCGTTCGTTGGCGTCACCTCAAAAAAAGTTTGAAGCGTGGGCAGTTCTTTTTGCCTGCATCTTACAAAAAGTAAAACTGGCATGGTAAAATGTCTATAACTTGTAGGCTGAAACGGTGTGCTAGATGTAATAATGTACATATGCATCTACTTACGAGAGGTAAATCTCCATCTATAAGTATGTCAGGCTTCATACATGCATCTCAAATGTCTCATGGAATGATGCTGCGGATGGTCAAACCGACAACGCACCCAAAGAATTCGAGACTATACACTCGTCCCATACCAGTTTTGAAATAGTATCCGATCCAAACCTTCTGCTCTACATTCAAGTGGGAATCTCATAAAATGTTCAAAATGAACAATCGCATCCCATTCATTTTTTATTTTTAACAAAGCCTCAAATAAAAAATCTGCTTATTTAATTTATGCAAACTCTCTTGCTACAAATTTNCTCATAAAATGTTCAAAATGAACAATCGCATCCCATTCATTTTTTATTTTTAACAAAGCCTCAAATAAAAAATCTGCTTATTTAATTTATGCAAACTCTCTTGCTACAAATTTCGTTTGTCGTCTGAGCACACGTCTTAAATAAATTGTCTATATTGGTAGTAAAAAAGCGGTCTTGAGAAAAAAAGAAAAGTGGTGCCAGGACAGAGCTACAGAGCGATGAGAGCAAGGTCGTTTCATCCATTTCATTCACTTTAGAAAATACACTTGAAAAACTCTCACTTTATCTCATCTGAAGCTCGTCATCATGATGTCACAATTTTAATATATTAACTTAAAAACAAGAATATAAAGTTTTTTTTTGCATAAAGAGTGGAGTACTCCCTGTTGTCTACTGATCAAAATCACGTCACCAATTCGTTTAATGAGCAAAAAACGTATTGACTTTCTTCAACTTCCCAATAATTTTAAGATAATATAAAGTTTTTTTGCATAAAGAGTGGAGTACTCCCTGTTGTCTACTGATCAAAATCACGTCACCAATTCGTTTAATGAGCAAAAAACGTATTGACTTTCTTCAACTTCCCAATAATTTTAAGAGGAAGATAGTATGCCATTTTTTCTACCAAACTTGAATAAGTAGAATATATGAACATTACATACTTAAGGTCACAGTCACAACTTTATAAGACTCGTTTTTATTACTGTTGTTTGCGTAAGACAATTCCTTAGACTTTGCTAATAGATTTTAGCATATTTTGGAATCTATGAACTTGAAAAATGAAGTTTGCCAATGTGCTGATGAGAGTATAAGGAAGGTTCATTCCAGACTAACAAAACAGCAGCGTACTTGCAGGAAGGAATGAACTTATTTAATGGGTCAGAACGAGTGTTTGAATAGTCATTTACCTCTTGCAAAAAAGTTCTTCATTAGCGCGCTCATACTCACAAATCCATTCATTCCTGCATATCTACATACATACAAGATCGTGCTGTTGGCCATTTAAAAAATAGGACTAGCTTTCTTTAAGCTGTTACATTAACGCTAAAGATTAAATTGTTCCTGTGTGAAACACAGTCAAGATCAGCGTTTACTCCGTCCACATCTTCAGAAAACAATGAGTCGCCTAAAGTGTGTGTAAGGTAGCTATAACATGTCATCGCCAGCGCGATACGACTACGAGAATACTTGAAAACCTGCATCTCATCTCACTCTCACAAAGGCTTTCACATCATGCAACGTAGTCGAACCATTCCTTAAAGATTATTGTATGTACATGTTTTATATTATTGCGTTGCACACAGACGGAGATTGAGAAGAGAGCCAAAAAAAATCTCCCAATTCTGTAGGAAGAGTAGTAGTAGGAGAGAGTAAATTCAAAGCGATTTAAGAGAGATGCGTTTTTTGTTGTTGTTGTGTAGTGCGATGTCCATGAAAAAAGTGAGTCGGTGTATGCTCTAAACTGGGCAGTTGTGGTTGGGAGCTCCGGTAGGAAGCATGAATGTGACTGTCTCACTTCATCATTTCAAGATTTCTAATGAAAAGTTAAATAAGACTCACCTCTTCACCGGCACTTGTGAAATCAATTTGTGCATGTGACAATTGGTACATTGATATTTCTATTAGTGACACAATCTACACACATACATATACATAACCCAGCTAATGTATGCTAAAGCCAAAGTGTATTACGCTCAAATAATTTAGTAGTGTACGCAGTTCTCTTCGATGATGACAAAATCGAGAAGGCAAACCAAGGATTTTCATACAAGGATACGTTAACTATTCATTGTGCTTTAAAAGTATATTTTGAGTAAAAAAGGATATTGTTCTGCGTTTTGTATGGAACTGGAATTTATACCACTGAACCCCAAATTGTCGTATCCTGAACATTTTTTTTGTTTGTGAACTTCAACACGTGGAAAGGTGGAAATCTGACTTTGTAAAGCCTGCGCGGATGATGATGTCAGATATTTTTTACTACGTGTGAACGCTCCTCTGATGTCTCCATAATTTCTTTTGATTCATGTGAAGTTTGTAAAGTCAAAGGTATGCTTTTACTCTTCCTGTAAGGATTTAATGTATTTTCAAAATTTCCGAAGATTCAATAATTTAAGCGAATAGACGTGTCATGCATATTCTAGTATCCAAACATGTCATGCAAAAAAAGAACTTTTGGGTTTAAGGAGAAGAGTTGAATTTTGATTCGGCTGTAAACAAACAATTATCTTTCGCCTACGACAAAAATAGCCGCTATGTTTACATTATAATTCCCATAAGTTTGTAGATTTTGGTCCTGTGTTCCTTCTTGCTGAGTTTGTGTAGGCAAAAATTATTGCCAAACTTTGTAGTGTGGACCGACACATCAACGCAACTCTTTTTACTGTCTATCTCAATTCATGTATTCACCAACAAAATCATGCCTTTTGGCTTGACCATTCCTCAAAAGCATTTTCCTCTAATGATATGTTCAATCGGTGTTAGGCGAAAGAGTATATTTCTCGCTTAATAAAAAGGAAATATAAAATCACGAATCTTGGTAGACGGTGTGTTCCAATGGCCTAGTTGTGAGAAGAGTCGCACGTTTTTATGTTTGCATCGTGGCTCACTCATGAAATAAAAAGTGCATTTCACAAATATATGTATGCATATATGTGCAAAGGAGATAAAGCTCATTAAAGATATTTGAGAAAGTTAGTGTAGTTTCTCTAATCAATCGGAAAATACAAATGCTGCCAAATTCACGCATCTTAGTGCATGCAACTCAGTATTTATTTATAGGATCCAGAAATTCTAATAAAATGCATGCCTTATAACTAAGCACATAAAGTGAATTAAAGATTGTCGTAAAACAACTTTTGTACCACTCTTAAGTTCTTTCTTTCCCATGTAAAATATGTATTTTGAGCAAAAGTCCTACCTGTAAGTCAGTCTTAATTGAAATAATTACTCAAACAGCTAACAAGCTCATTACCAATTAGCTAGAAAGACTATATTGGTTTTTGGAATGAAGAAGAAATTTTAGCTTTCGAAAGGGTAAATGGTAGACGAGACAAGATTGCAGATGTTCGTTTTTTTCCTTTAGCATTTCTTATGAATGACTCACGGTCAAAAATGGTTTTCGTGTACGAGAAGAGTTTGTTTTCAGACCTGGCATTACATTTAACGGGAATCGCAAAAACAGGATCTCTCTCTTTTTGTTTCAAGAAAAGGCTGTGTGAGCAAAGAGCTCTTGTGAAATACTCACGCGACGACGTACAATATCCTTACATTTTGAAATCGAAGCAAGCATTGCGCATGCAAACCTTTCGCGTTTCATAACTTTGCGCTCTTTCTTAGCGGTGAAACGAGTAAGCGTCATAGTACCAATGAAAGTTAACAGGGTCCATGCAATGATGCCCAATAGTGGACTACATTTTCGAATACATACTTCAATTTAATTTTTTACCATGTCTGATTATGAATGGAAGAGAAGCTCTATAATGGATGAGCACTTTTGCAGAAAGAGGCGAAATGCTTGCCATTTTTCTAAAATGCATTGTTCAATTTTCAAAGTTGTTTATAAGAAGAGGAGCACAATTTAATTGGCGTACATCCCATTTGAGTAGGTGTAAACAATTCACAAGAAGATGGAGAAAAGGAATGATGCTGTTCGAGAAGATGTGATGCGAATACGAAATTTTCAGTACATTTTTTTCTAAAAGTATATCGTTTGAATAACTTTTACACATTACATAGCAGAATCTTTTAGCTTTAATGATCATGTGTAATGAATGGGAGAGATTTTTTGCTGAGGGGAATAGGTGGAATGATACGCCAAAAGTATGAGAAGCCTTCATAAAAAGGCTTTTGACTGGTTCAGTGACGCCTGTGCGAAAAAGTTGACGGTGGTGTAAAGTATTAAGGCGCAACTGTTAAGTCAATCTTTTTTCTGACGGATTCGTTCATTTCACTCGATGAGTAACGGATTTAAAACAGTTTTGAAATGATGGAGATGTACCTATATACATATGTGCATATACGTGCACAGTGCCTAGTGCCTTGTCTGATTAGAAAATTGGAATTTTAGTACTGCAGCATGATTATATACATGTACTGAAGGGAGAGGGAATTGATGGACTTTTACCAATTAATTTGATCGTTGTTGATATTCATATTTAAATTAAGCAATTTCATTAATAAAACCTGTCGTATAACCTTGTAATTTTGATAATATGAAAAAATTGCAAAAAGACACAATTGAAATGTTGATTTCAGGATGACATTTGAGATTGACCTCACAATAACCGAAAGACTACTGTAGCCCCACGTACATATATTAAAAAGTCAGATATGGACTTGTGCTCTTCAAATTCGGCAGGTAGAGCAGAGCGGAACTTGCACATAAATATAAACCCATTGCATTTAAAGTTATATTTACATATTTTTATGCTTCCCCAGTTTACGACATGTTACTATACCCAGGAAAATGCAAG
>JAHZMY010001550.1:0-14938 GCA_027743915.1 Seira sanloemensis | reverse complement strand
TCTGATTTTAAAGGCGAGTCATAAATATGAATAATATGATTTACTGCCGCTGTGGAAAACACATAAAATCTAATTTCCACTCTATTATTCAATTTCAAATAACAAAATTGTTTAGTATGCATGCTACATATTCTACTCCACACACTTTATTGCAGTTGGAAGAAGGCAAACAATGAAATGAGGAGGAGGTGAAGCGGTATAAAGTGAAATTGATTTTTTCAAACTTGATTTCAGTCCAGTCTATAAAAAATATGTATATAAAGTAGAGCATAAAGTTAACCCCACAAGCTCAAATTTTTCTCATGAAATCTGCAAATATGCATTAAAGTCTGAGGGTGGCGTAAAATCGTAAAAAGATCAGAAGTTGTAGCAAAATCTCGAGAAAATTCAAATGCTTTTGTTCCTGATTGAAACTCTTCTCAAGAGTCTTTTTGCTTCAACCGTAACCGCGGAATTTACCCTTTCTCTCTTCAAATTGACTTTTTAACGCAAAACTATTTCCAACTTGATACTTGAAGAATCCGAGAGTAGAGCACATTTTCCAAATGACGACTCCGATAAGTTTCCTCCATTGTGAAGATCTGTCAGTTGTGTGTTTCGTGTTTCATAGCCTCCGGCCTGCTCACAATTTGAAAGTAAATAAGACTCATCTTTCATTCCTGACGAAAGTGTTTTGTGGAAGAAAAACCACCTTGAGCTCTCTGTAGGTAATATGTACAGTATCTCTCTCTCTCTGAGCAATAGTGTTAATCTATCTGGAGCAGCAGAATCTATTTTGCTTTTTTTTTCAAAGGACGCATATATCATCGTCAAAGGAATAAACAGTTTTCTGTTCGAGATGGACGGGCAGACATGATGTCAGTCAGAGTTGTAATGATGATGATGCTCTATAAAGCTGCTGCTGTGTAGCTGCCCCGATTTTCTCTTATTGTTTCTCTCTGTGAACAATGAACAGATTAGAATTTTTATGGAGAAGATGTGGTTTTTTTTCTCCCTCGGAAGAAAAGAGATAAATTGTCCGTTGGCTCCTCGAACTTCCATATGAACCACAGGATGTAATGAGTTCAGTGTCGGACGTGAACACTCCGTATAATTTTTAATCACCTGTTTGAAAAGAAAAATGTGGAGCAGAAAAAAATGTTCGAAGTCATCTTATGAGGCTATGGTCGTAGCTGCATAGTAGTTGTTGGGATATTATGATATGATCGTATTCCGATACGATTCAACAGCGGGGGAGATGGATACACTGATGCAGCTTTAAATTACTCCTTTCAATTGCTTCTTGCGGTTTAGCCTAGTGCCAGGCATCAGGAGCAAAGAGAGAAGCTTATTTTGAATTAAAAAATGTTTGTGGCTTTCGATGGATCCGCTGCAGTTTTTTTTGTAAATCATTCAAGTAAAGAAGAAAAAGTGCAGTAGCTTGATTCAAGCTACTTTGTGGTAGGGAATGTGTAACATATCAGCAGGATTGGACTGTTAGGTGTGGCCACGTATTCGAATAATGTTGTTTTGGGTGAGGTGGTAATCGAAAAAATATGTATTTTGTCAAATATCTTCATCGGTTTAGCCTAGTGCCAGGCAGGAGCTGAGAGAAGCTTATTTTGAATTAAAAAATGTTTGTGGCTTTTGATGGATCCGCTGCAATTTTTTTTGTAAATCATTCTAGTAAAGAAGAAAAAGTGCAGTAGCTTGATTCACTTCGGCTTCTTGTGGTAGGGAATGTGTAACATATCAGCAGGATTGGACTGTTAGGTGTGGCCACGTATTCGAATAATGTTGTTTTGGGTGAGGTGGTAATCGAAAAAAATATGTATTTTGTCAAATATCTTCATTTTGCAACAAAAATCTTGAGCATGGCACATTTTTTTGGCATTTGGGAAAACTCTGCATTGCATATCTTTTGTGACACGTCAATTTGTGAAGTTATCTGATTTTTACGAAGATTTTTTTATAGATTTAACTTTTGTCGTTTGCAGTAGAATATGAATTTTAGGAAAAACATTGTATGTATGGACTCAATATTAACACACAGGCTGTTTTCAGACTAGGCATCCACTGATTTGCGTTTTTAGGTAAAACGCATGTATTTAAATGTAATGGGCTCGCAGCTCATCAGACAGGCCTGCCTATCTCCCGACTCTCTGCTTTTTTTCTTCTTCCTCTCCGTTCAAGTCCACTTCTCAAAAGGCTGCTANTTCACACACAGACTGTTTTTCAGACTAGGCATCCACTGATTTGCGTTTTTAGGTAAAACACATGTATTTAAATGTAATGGGCTCGCAGCTCATCAGACAGGCCTGCCTATCTCCCGACTCTCTGCTTTTTTCTTCTTCCTCTCCGTTCAAGTCCACTTCTCAAAAGGCTGCTAACGAGCTGAGCGTGATTTAGTAAAATTGAGCATTTTTCTCTCTTTCTCTCCGTCTTAAATCTATGAGAGATAGGATGTTCGGATAAGAATAGCGCGTTCCGTATATAAAGCTCATACATTTTTTTGAAACCACAAACAACCTCAACTTAACTCCCAGTACGGAGTCATCAACAACAAACACTGTACATTTTCTGCATCTGTGCCTTTTTCCTTGAGTCTGTCTGTGCGTACATATATATAAAGTATAAAAGTAAACTCATCATCATCATATCATTCTCGTGGAGTCATCACACGTGGATAAAAAAAAGATATGCCTTTCAGAGGTTCGAGCACCTATTTTCGAATCCCTATCCATTTTTTTCTATATCTCTTGTAGAGAATTATATCTGGGGAAAATGTAAACCAGAAGCAGAACTTATGGTACGGGAGTAATCATGAACTGGGGAATATTACTTTAGGGCAGTTTACGCATCTCTTACTTTTCTCATCATCTTCTTCGCCATTAACTATATTGGTTAAGCCGATGCCTTCTCCTGCTTCAGGCCCAGAATTTGAACAATTGAGCATTGTTTGAGTTTGAACGGAAAGGAGGAAAAATTCACGGGCCCGTTTCCATTATAATTTGAAGCTTGCATACTTTTTATACATTTGGAAAACTTGGATGATTTCTTGAGCATGAGTGGAAATTCCGGAAAACTCGATTAAATCCAGTGTCTAGAATGCTCATTTTTGAGGTTAGATGACTTACTCTTGTCTGGAAGAATTTCATTTTAAAAAATAGCTTTTGTTTTAAAGTAGGCTTTAGATAATGCTTGAACTGCATTAAAATATATATTTTGTTGGCGAAACTCAATTAAGAGGAAAAGTAATTTGAGAGGTATTTTCTTGAAAAAAAAGCTGAGGCAATTTATTTATTTTAAAGGGCTCCCACTCTCTATGTAACTATCTATGTAATTCTTTGTTTTCTTAGAAAAACAGTTGTTTCGCTCTCAACCTTGTAGAGTTTATCAGTGCGTGAGTGGATCTATTAAGGAAGATGTGAAAATATGATTTGAAGGAAGGAAAATTTGAATATGAGCTTTTTTCTCCTTGAAGTGATGATTATTATTACAACTCCGGAACAAATGAAAAAGTAGGTGTTGCCTTTCAGAAAAGGTGGAAATATATTAGGAGCTCAAGAATATTTCCAAAAGAAGGAAGGTGTTAGGCAATGATATTTATAGGAAGAGATTTATCGGAAAGTGGGAAAAGGGCGTCGTGATGATGAATACATTTTTTGAAATTCCCCTGCTCATTTCTTCCATTTTGGCTTTCAGGCATGATTATGAAAATGGAAAAAGGGAGGACTACGACGAGACAGGGAAGAAAGATTAGATTAGCTTACTTTGTTACACTTTACTCATCCTCCATGAAAGCACCTGGAAATACTAGAGACAGGGGAAAAATATGATACGATGCTTATCACCTCACCTCCCTCACCAAAAGAATATCATCATTACCAATAATAATATTAAGGAAAATGTAAAGAAATTGGAAAGGATAATATGGAAGCCAATGGAACATTCCAATGGTTTTGAGACGCCTCCATTCCCGTCAAATTAAGGCCTACAAAGAAATTTTGAAACGTGGAAAAATGCTCGTGAAAACAAGTGTGCAGACGAATATTTTCCATATTTTTTCCTTCAAACCCCTTCAAGTTTCAATGCACTTTTTTTTTCCTCCTTGTCACGTCAATCTGCTTTTCCACTCCACACCTGAGAGAAAATGCATATTGGATTTTTTTCTCCAAAGCCAGGAAGAGCATAAGGAATTTGAGTTTCCAGAGGCGGAAGTCGGTGAAAAAAAATCAGTGTTTTTAGACCTTGAGGCATTGTGGAAAACTTGATTTGCAGCCATCATCATGAGGCTCTGGCGTACTCTATTCATTGATCAAGCCAAGGTCGATAAGAGGAAATAGCTGAGACTCATGTGATTTTCCTGATTCCTCCGTATTTTCTCCGTGTGATCACTTGATCCGATCTGATCGAGTGGAAATGCGAAGGAGGCGAAATGGGAAAAGCGCGTGATACATCCCGATGACATGGCATATGGTACACTAATTTGATTGTGAGAAGTGAATGATTGAGCAGACACGATGTGAATCATGTTCTCATTCGAATAATGCATCTATCCGGGTGAAACGCGGAAAACCTTATTTCAATACATTTCCTCTCTCTCACACACTCTCTCGTTTTAATCCGTCGAAGAAGGAAAAAAGAGCTGCGTTTTTATACATATGCCTGGGCACGCAAAAATAGGATTACTCCACAATTTTTCCCATTCCCATTTCCCACCGCAGGAATGAATGCGTGCATTTTTTCCAGGAGAGACTCGACTTTGTACTTCTTGTCTTCAAGGCGTGTTTCTCCCCGTGTCAGTGTCAATGTCAGCAGGATTTAGGGAAGAGAATAAAGTGGGAATTTTCTCCGCATTTTCAGTGAAAGAAATAAACCGCATTCGCATCTTCTTCCGAGTTCGTCTCCAGGGATCTAATTGTACTGTGCGGAGGCACTGTGGTCTCACAAAAATATTCATCCGTGGAGAGAGAGAGAGAGGGCTGAGGTCAAATAAAATTACGAGAGAGGAAATACATAGAAAATCTTAAGAAATGCGTGCACTTTTTTATCCTCGACGTTTCTTGCTCTAGGCTTTCATTGACTATTGTTCTGTTGTTGGGGATGATGATGGTGATGATGATGTCATGCGGAAATGTTTTTTGTTGACTCGAGTGCCATACAAGCTATACACGGCTCTTAGACCGAGTGCCTTTTTATGTGGAGGATCTGCACAAGAGGAGAAAAAAATGTATGTATGCGGCGTGTCTTCGCCATTGTCTTCACTTTTGACTTTGCAGATTTTCCCTTTTCTCTTGAGCCCTGAAAGTCTGTCTCGTTTGATGGGATAAGAAAAGGCATGCTTTTCATCAGGCTCTGAAAGGGAGAAAAAAATTTGAAAATGAAAGAGCGTCTAAAGGGTCCACGAGGACTTTTTTTCTTTTCCCAGGTTTGAGATAAAAGCTCTCGTCTTTTCTCTCTCGTTCTCTGCTCACTTTCTCGGAAAGCTCCTGATGATCTACCGTACGCGACACACAAGGAAAACAGAAAAGACGAAGGAATATATGTTTTTGTTGACAAATTACACTCCTTTTTAAGACTCTCCAGGATTAAAAGGTCTCTGTTGGGTGGGCCTACCCAAATATAATCAGATTGCAATTACAATCACAGGTCAGGTATGGAGCAAGATTTTTTTCCCCTGCAAATGCCATTTTGGCAAAAGAAAAAGGGCGGCTTATGTACATATGTACATACGTTACGTGTTGGAAATGGGATTAAATTTGGGTAGATATCATGTCCTCCTTTTTTCCTGGGGTGAAGCCTTGTCTCATGATAAGATTAAGGGATTTCTAAAAACGTGGAAAAAAGGCGGAAGGATGTATCTACTCGGTTAAATAATTACATGACAGGAGTAGGTGGAGCGAAAGTACAAGTACACTGCATTCTCATATTTTCTCTCTGGAGAAAAGTAAAAAAGAAATATTTTTTTCCAAGGGAAAAG
Organism: Seira sanloemensis; assembly: GCA_027743915.1. NCBI lineage: Eukaryota > Metazoa > Arthropoda > Collembola > Entomobryomorpha > Entomobryidae > Seira > Seira sanloemensis. Next base: position 8,976 of record JAHZMY010001550.1, on the reverse strand, counting down.
ATACCATCCAAATTATTTTCATGTGGAGAGAATGATGATCTATTGCGTCCCACTTTGATACACAGAAAAAAAATTGAGAGAGAAAAACAAAAGGTACGTCATGATCCCAACCGCTCCAGTTAAAGCTAGATTCTGGTAGCAACTCTCTGGAAAAATATTGAGACGAACATTGTACCCTTTCTCCAGAGCCAAGTTTCAAGGGACTCTGTAAAAAAGCAGACTCGTTTTTTGCCCTGCTGGTTTCCCAACAGAAGCCAAAACCAAGATACTTATAATCTCAGGGCGAGAAGAGAGAGAGAGAAAAAAAGATACTTTTATCCAGACTTCCATGCACTTTTTTATGGGGAGAATGCAGATAATAAAAAATGAATACTGTGAGGATACCCACAGCTCCTTGAAGGAGAGGAAGGGTATAAGCCGTTCCTATGTAGGTTTTTCACACCTACCACCGGTGACCCCCTGAGGAGACGATGGGGTCAGAAAGTTGTAACTTTCCGTGGCCCAAGATTAAGTTGGAAAATTGGACGAGCATTTTCTCTCTCTGCTGCTTGTTAGCCAAGTCAAAAGCCGGAGAACATGGGTCGTTGCATGATACCTTGTTCTCGGGATAGCATCTCTGCTGGAAATTGGTCTGGAATGAAAGTATTTTTTCCTTTCCTTCTCAATGAGACTCATGAGCTGTGTGCTAGAGGAGAGGAGAAAAAATGCAGAAAAATGGTTCAATATTTGATGGACAAGATGCGTAAAGGTCTGGAGAAACACAAACACATATGGATTCTCCACATTTTTTGCTGGCTAAACATATTCTCTTTAAGAACGGGAGAAATATTGCGTGTCTTCCAAACAGATTTTTGTTTTCCATGAATTCTCGTTGGAATAAGAGGCAATCTTTTTTCTTCAAAAAGGAATATATTTTTGAGATGCAAAAAAACTACACATACATACACACTCACATTCTTTTCGTTTTTCTTAAGTGTCCGTGAAAAATTGATTCAATTGGAGGAACATCTGTTCACTTCTCAAATGTAGCTCAGAGCAGCCTCCTTTTTTAACTTTACTTCATCTCTATGGATACATTTTTCTTCACGAAACTAATGTGTAAAAATGCAGAAAAATGGCTCAATATTTGATGGACAAGATGCGTAAAAGTCTGGAGAAACACAAACACATATGGATTCTCCACATTTTTTTGCTGGCTAAACATATTCTCTTTAAGAACGGGAGAAATATTGCGTGTCTTCCAAACAGATTTTTGTTTTCCATGAATTCTCGTTGGAATAAGAGGCAATCTTTTTTCTTCAAACAGGAATATATTTTTTGAGATGCAAAAAAAACTACACACACATTCTTTTCGTTTTTCTTAAGTGTCCGTGAAAAATTGATTCAATTGGAGGAACATCTGTTCACTTCTCAAATGTAGCAGCGGGGAGTATATCTCCAAACGCTGGTGTCCATTCTCCATTTCCTGAGGCAGAGTGGAGAAGACGTTTTTTTTCTCCGGCTCGGAATATTTAGCACATATCTCCATACCCAAAACAAAAGATGATGTATTGGTTTACCCAATAGCCCATATAAGTAATTCATGAGAATCTATATATATCCCTGAGATTTCTCCAGATGATGGAGAATGGATTCATATAATAAAAACACATAATACAACTTTAAAGAGGACCTATTTGTCAGTATCTCGTGTGTTCAAGTTTTACTTTCTTTCTCTCTCTTCCCAGCATGAAGAATAAAAGTTGCGTAATGCTAAAAAATATATATTTATATAATAAGTTCCAGTTCCACTCCAAAAGTAGTTTTTTTTTCTTCTCTCAAACCAGTTACGTATGCAAAACAGGTACGAGCTGATGTATGAAAATACCGGAAGTTTTTACTTTTAAGAAGTTGTTCAGTAACACAGATTTTTCCCTCCCTGGAAAAAAAGATAAATCACTTTCTCCAGGAGATTCCTCCCAATAAATATATTTTCTTCTCTCCCTCTCTCCGGGTGCTTTTACGTCTTGTCCCTGTCACACAAGAGCTGTGCATATTTTAAAGGCTGTGAATACTTCCTACATTGCACAAGAGGAGGAAAAAACCATTTTTTCTCCGGGTATCTAATAATACCATCATAGATCATGCAATTTAACTTGTTATCCATCAGATTTGAACGAGGACACGAGGAGGAAAACTACCCAGGTATAGGTAGTTGATACACACGCAGAAAACTTTTCCTAATGCATGCAATCCCAGATTGGATGGAAGGAGCAATTTAGAGAGGAAAGGCTGAATACCTATACACATTTATATAAAAGTGTGATGTAAGACCGTAGCATTGGGTTATTTTCCCAAGGAAAAAGTCAATTTTTTACATGGACATGGAAGGTTATACATATTCCATCGGATGTCGTGTAAACTGCATGGACTACCTACCGACTGCACTCAAACTCATCTCATATACATATCCATTGTCTAAAGGAAAGTTTTTTTTCTCCTCTTTTTTGTTTTATAAATAAAGTGGGCTTGAAAGGAGCATAAAAAGTGAATCGAGTTTGAGTGACTTGACTTGAGTGAGATTTTTTTCCTTCTCTCTCTCTTTTGGCTTCAGAGAGTGACACGGTTTAGAACCGGCTGAAAGCCCATGAAGGCGTTTGTGTATGCCTCCAGGCGTCTGTATAGATGATTCGGATGCTTTTGCAAAAGAGAATACAGAGGATGATGATGATGATGGTGCTGGTGACGCTTTCTGCAATACACAAACTCCTTTAGAATTGACCCTGTGAAGCGTTTTAATCAAAACAATGAAGCCATGCTGAATTCCCTTGCTTCGAGTAGAAAAAACTGCCTTTAATGGGGTATAATGTAGTATGTGGAGTGTAATAGGATACCTCATTACTTTTTATTACCGGCTCATCACATGGATTCAATGCAGAAGCTGTTTTTCTCTCGAGAAGATTCCATTGTGCCCCCGAAAATCCATCGAGTCTTTTCCTTTATGTAGGAGGAAGTCGAGTGGAATATGAAGATGAGATGAGCATATTGTCTGCGACCGTATCGCACTTGACATTTTCATCAAGATTAGGGACTAAGCACTCCTTCTCAGGATTTGCGGGGATATTTTGGGAAGCTCGCATATTTTGAATATTTTTGAGAGCCCATGGAACGGCCAAGTTTGCTATAAACTCTCATTTAAAATTAGATTGAGGCATAAATATTTCCTACAGGATTAAATGAAGAATTCTCCAAGAAGATGTGTGTGTTTGTGTGTGCTCCACGCAAAACATATTCATTCTTGATGATTGGACAGAAAAAAATACAAAACTTGCTCTACAGACTCTCAAAAGATATGTACATGTGTGTGTATGTAGACGTTAATAAATTGTTTTTCTAAGAGAGTGGCCCAGAAGATATATATTTTCTGGAGTGGAGTTCTATTAAGTCATGATTTTTTTGCCAATGAGTCAACATGAAAAATATGAGTCTTTTCGCTGGAGTCTTTTGTAAAAGGGCGGAACTATAAAAGCAGAAAAAAAGTATTAGCCTGAGAGAGAACATTGCGAAAAAATGAAACAAAAGGAGAAATGGCACCGCCTCAAAATTATTATATTTTCCTTTCAAAAAGGCATTATGTTTATGTTGAAGAGAATAAAGTGGTATGAAGGGAAAGAAGAAGAAAAAAATCCGCAAGTTAAGCCTTTTTTCATGGAACGTCAACATCGATGCGGGTACTAATGCGTGGTACAGTCACAGTCACGACCAGCGTTTATGTAAGGAATACTGTGGGAGACGAAAACGATGGAATTCTCGATGGTCCAATTTCTGCAGGGATTTATAATCACGAACATGGCTCCTTTTACTCTGAGAGTCAATTTCGCTGAAAACTCTTCTCCAGTGGATGGCCAGTGCGACTCAGAATTGGATCTGATTGAGATTTCAAGAAGTTCACCACTGAAGTTTTTAGAAAGATTTTTTTTAGGTTTTGTGAATCTTTTTCTTTTGTTTTTTTGAGGTATGCCTGGAAGTTAAAAACCTATGGTTTACCGTATAAATTTGTATTCAAGTCAGAACTAAAATGCAGGCTTTTATGTTCTTCTCTAAAGTTATGGAAAAGAAAAATTCATTCTTTCCCGGCCAGAGTAAAAATATTTGCAAATTTCTGCAACTCCCTTTCAATATTTACTGAAGCAAAGTACATTGTAATTTATAGTGGAGCGTCCTACGCTGTTTGACATTCATCATCTCTCTTTGAATGCTTTACAATGATTTTTCCCCAGAAAATGCGTAACTCATGTCGAACTTGTGATAGGATTGCGTCTCTCTTTTCTTTGTAGACTCTTGAAAAAAATGACTGTAGCAAAATACCTTCAGTATAAGCTCTAGTCATGTTTTATTGTTTTTCTTCTTGCCATTCTTATCTTTTTACATTATTTCTCAAAATCAAGTTCATTTTTCTCTTGTACGCTTTTGTGATACACAAGGAAGAAACAAGATAAGAAAAAAGAGTAAGCAAAAATAAAAATGTTTTTTTCTTATTTTACTCTGCTGTTTTGGCAATGTCACCTCCATTTTGGCAAGATCCACCCCATAGGAAAAAAAAGAATTGCTTCAAGCCATGTTCATCATAAATGGGATATCATGATCATAACAATAAAAATCATATCATAAAAGAGTAACAAGTTTAAATGCTTGTTTTTCCTCTGGCTTATCTGCTCTTGTACAAACACACACACATTCTCTTTGGCAGACAAAAATGAGTATTCCATCTTTGAGGAAACAACAATGTATTTGAGGACGTATTAGAAATTACCATTTTATCACCCAAAGTGGGAAATTTGCATAGTCCATTGGTATGTCGTAAAAGAGGAAATCCTATATCTTCTTCACAAAATTGTTTGAAAAAATGTGCGTAAAACTGTATAGTTCACCTTGTTTTACGAGATTTTTTATTAGCATTTCTCAAAGAATGATCTTGAGTTAAGGATCCGAGAGACATACATTTTTAAAGAGCAATGGTACATGGTTCACCCAAACTTTGAAAGACATAAATGTTTGGGCCAGACGCGGGGAAAACAATTGTTTTTCAGCTCAATTTTATGATTTCCCTGGTCTTTTAAACGGATTGATTTTGATCTCTCGACGATTGAGATAAGCCTCGCCATAAAACATACAATAGGGAAAGCCCATGTAAAGTCAAAAGGCTCATAAAAAGCGTCACAGGACGCGAGACACAAGCCACAGATTAAATGTGATTGTCTCTGCGGCAAAAAAAAGATCTGCGTAAGGATATCCATTTCAAAAAAAGGATTGTCTTATACATAGCAGGACTCTCTAACAATATGATAATTAATTACCAAAACACTTGTCTTGCAAAACGTAAAAAAACAATTTAATAGTTTCTCTATGGCTGAGTCCTGCTCATTTCTGCGCATGATGCGCTTTTAATGATTTACAAGCCCATTAATTATTCTGTTTATGAAGTACATGAGCCAAAACAATATATTGTCTTGTCTTCGTCTTCGTGGTAGGTTTTCAAGGGCCGTTTTACACACATTTTTTTTCAAACATTCTTGAAATATGTATATGAACAATTTTTGAATATTAACTGGGTGTTGGCCTGTGACGGCATTTACGATGTGGAAATATGATCTCATTCTTGTCTGCGTGTCGGCAAAATGCCTGTGTCTCTCTGTCTTTCTTCTGTTTTGGCAATACCGCCCGGACGGCGGGAGTTTGCGACTACTAATTAAAATATGAGTATTTAGGGCAGAATAAATCGAAGCGGAAAATGCTCCAATTTTTTCCCTGGCATTGTCTGCACACTGTTTCGGTGAGTTCCGTGGTAATTATAATTTTTCTCTCCGTGTGTATGCATGGTGGACGACATGTGATACCCCGGGAAGACAAGAGAGAGCTCTCTGAAATTGGCCGTGTGTGCAGAAGCCACCACCGCTGAGCTCATAATATCTTGAGGGGAAAGAGGAAGGAAATCAATCAATTTTCGCACATCATCCTACCCCATATGCACAGTAGTTAAAGGCTCGTTTACACCGTATCAAATGTACCTTCAGAAAAAAATGAGCATGGCTGTAGGCCCCTGCAACGCCTGCTTTGAAAGCCTGTAATTCTTTTTTTTTCTTCAAAGTGGAACATGTTCAAGTCCAGGGAACAATGGGAGAGGAGAAGGAAAAGGAGAGAGAGAGAAAATTTCTGTTCTGTAATTTGTGCCTTATGGCTACACTATTTGCGAAAAAAAGGTACATGGTACCATTCTCTCTTCCCTTCTTCTGATGATCGTACCCAGAGATAATGATGATTATGGTAAAAATGGCTCTCGTAAATTATCGGTTTTTTGGCCTTTTGCCTAAATAATGAAATGCAAAAGAGAGGGAAGATGTGCGGGATTTGTAGTGTGATGATGGCGTTGGTGCGTTATGCTCTTGGGGTGCAATGCATGTGTCATAAAATATGCCTTTGGGGATGCCTTATGTAGGGAAGGACGAGAGAGAGAGAGAGAGAATATTTGTTTACAAAAAAATGACTGCGTCCAAGGCCTATATTTAGGCAGGATAATTGCTCAAGTAATTCTTTTCGGGGAACTCATATTGTGAGAAAAATATGTAAAACATTTTGCACTCTCAGATATTGTTTTATTGAGGGTCCTCTCATCCTGCCTTGTTTACTTTCGCACTCTTTTTTTGAGTCGAACCTATTCTTATCTCGTTTGTTTCTTCCCTATTCAGGAGAGAAGACAAAAGAAACTTGTTTGTAAAATGGGGAAACGAGAGGGAAATTATCTATGGATTGAATCACTTCTCTACAAAGGAAATGAAAAGATAGAATGCGCCGGTGCTGCAAAGATGCCTTGAGGAATGGCACGATCTCCTCAAATAAAAGGAAATGAGTTGTATTGATTTACAAAAGTGAAATAAAAAAGGGAAAAAAGTTTGTACTTAAATTCAGCGCATATACATACATATACCTATGTATCTTGTTTCTAAAACAGAAAAAATCCTTTGTTCCTAAAATGAAAACTGAAAGGGTTAGAAAAAATTAGAATTTTAATATGAGCCTCTATTTTTTACGATTCAAATTGGATTTTACAACGTGGACGACCCCGGCTCTGCTGCAACGGAAAATGCAGTTTTCGATCCCGACTGTAAACAAAGTGTAGTAGTAGTGATCACGCGGCAGTTCATTAAAACAGAGTTTACTTCTCAGAAAGGTGATGAACTATATTAAAATACTTGAGTAAACATTTAAACAAAAAAAGGTTTCAATTTTTTCACGAAGGGGGAGAAATAAGGGCAACTGCATACATATTTCAGTATTATTATTGAAGTTCAATATGTTCCCGATCAGAACAAAATATGTGAAGGGAGACCAGAACTTAATCACGACGATGTTCAATAAAGAAGCTCTGAATTGTAAATCTTTTTTGAAGTAATATCCCGCGAACTGTATGAGGATCGAGGTTGCATACTTCAATAAAAATTGGGTGGGCTTTTTTTTAATATAGGCATTTTTGGGTATAAGTCTTCCTTTGCCTCGGAGATTTGGAGAGTGAATATGTTTGAGAGCTTGAGCTGTCTTGAGTAGTTGTGCACACTCGGCCTATAGTTGATTCTGTAGTTTGAAAAAAAGTCTTCTTCGTTGCTCGTCTTGGTTTTTGGCTCCCTCTAAAATGAAGATGAAGACGATTATTAGAGTTTTGCCGAAGAAGGAGAAAATGAATGCATTGAACTTTTGCAATTTTCCTTGCCATTTCTCCCAAGATTTTTTCTGCTGCGAGGCTATATTAAAATATCCAACTTTGAGGAAGGCAGAAGAAATGCAATATATTCTTTGACTGTAGAAACATACTTTTTTCTTTAATTTTTCTTCTCTCTCCTAGGCTTTTTGAATATTATGCTGATGGGCTGCCATAAATTTGGAAATTTATTAGGGAGTCAAGTTCAGTTTAGCATGGACCTACATAAGAGTAAATAAGTTTTTCTATAATGCACTTTATAAAAAAAATCCCTTTTTCCCTAGAGGATATTGGATGCAATTTCAAGCAGATATGGGGAAGTGTGTGTACTGTGTAGCTGTACATTTCAATAAGTATCATATTTCACACATTTTTTCTTCTAGGTATATTAGATAAAAAAAAAGTTTAAATGAGGATGCGGTATTCTATTGAGTTGATAGAGAGGAAATGGTATAGAAGTCAGTGGGACTGCATACTAGTGGCATCGTGGCACACACACACTCACTGAAATTATCCCAAGAGTGGAATGAAGATAAAAACTTTGCAGTCTTTTCGAATGAAATGAGTTGAAAATTGATAAGATAATTTTTGGAGTGGGGGAGAAGGAGAGATGCATTTGCAAACTCTGGAATTCGTTTCCGTTTAGCCGACTTCCAACCGCCACACCCTCACACCTTTCCGAACTCAAAATGGCTTTCCCTACTCATTTAGGTTACGCATTTAGGTTATGTGAAGAAGGTGCGAAATTTAGATTTGAGTTGTAAACTCGTGAAAGAATGTTGAGGTAAAACTGCGTATTTAAAAAATGAACCTATAAATAAATATGCATTTGGGATTTGGATCGTGCTTTTCCAGAAAAAGCGTTTGAAGAGCAAAGCTTATTTATATAAATAGTTGCCTAATTCATTGTTTTTCTTTATTTACAGGTAATTTCCAAATTTATACCGCATTTTGACTCACCAGCATAAAGTTGATGGACGATGAGATCTCCAGAAATAATCCAGTACTAAGTTTTTGGTATTCGTAAGTGTAACCTCTTAAATTTTATATTGTCTGCATCATTTTCATAGCGAGAATGAAAGAATTGCAACATTTAAACTTTAAACAGACTTGGGTCACCTTGGCCTTGTCTTTCAAATTAGTTGCCTACTTCATAAGCATAGCATTCATCCCATTATTTCCAGCTCCCATCTTACGTAACACTTTAGGAAAACCACAATTCCCACAGTCCCCATTTGTAACAC
>JAHZMY010001549.1:0-12622 GCA_027743915.1 Seira sanloemensis | reverse complement strand
GGGGGCTATTTCAATGAGTCACAATATCATCGCCTATGTGATACCATTGCATCTAATATTTTTCAGATTGGCAAACATGGTGAGCAAAGTCGCTTAAAAAGAGGAATGTAATTTAAAAGGTTAAAAAATGTCATCCGAAATTATATATTTAATATTTTATACTTTATAGCTACGACGCTGGAGAAAACTCTTAAAACTATTGGGAGCCGGAACGATTCTGACACAGTTCGAGATTCGGTTCACGTTGTCACAAAGACCGCTTTGGGAACAATTTCCGAAACAAACGAGCATGTGAAACAAGTCACTCACCTCATTCAGAAACCTCACCCGCTCCAGGGAACCGTAGGAAGTGATGTAAAAATGCGAGTAACTCGACTCACTTCAGACTTCCAGCAGTCCGTCCAGAGATTCAATAATGTTCAGAAGCAGATAGCTTTGAAAATGAAGACGACAGCTTTGCCCACTCAGAACAATGCTGCGCTGATGGACGAAGAGGATCAGAAAAAAGCGTTAATTGAGGCAGAAGAAGAACAGCAGGCTCAACTCAGACTCCAGCAGCAACTGGAATTTGAGCAAGGTCTCCTTTTGGAGAGGGAAAGTAGGGTTAACCAAATTGAATCTGACATTATTGACTGCAATGACATTATGAGGGAACTCGCTCAGCTTGTGAATGAACAAGCAGAAGTCGTCGGTAAGATTTGGCCTTGGCAAAAATGGCTCTGTAGATCTACCTATGTATGTGCATATGTGTATAATCGATGATGAACTAATTGTAAATTCGATGATTTTACAGACACCATTGAAAATAACGTCGAAACAGCTTACAAAGAAGTTGAGACTGGACGGGAAGAACTCCAGAAGGCATCAGTGTATCAGGTATACTTCATATTTTGAACTTGTGTTGTTGGAATTAGTGCAGTAAGCAAATATGTTTTAAAAATAACTTGAACCATGTGCATGATTTTATTTCTTTTCAGTCAAAATATCGAAGGCGTCTCCTATACCTCTTTTTGGCAGGACTTATTATAATTATTGTTGTAGTTATTATACTAGTAACGCAGTTTAAGAGCTAATTTTTCAGCCATGCGAATCTATCATTAGAAACATTTGATGCCTTTGTGCCTTTTTGCAAACATTGTGTAGTATATGTTGTAAAGAAATTAAGTGTTTACGTATAAAAATGTTGACCTATGAAATGTTATATCAAATATCAGCCATACTGCAAACTTATTATGACGTAGATAATCATACCATAGTTTACAGAAATTAGTTAAGTCAAGTATGGTTCGAAAACTTTTTAAATAATTGTATATATATGCATAGATACTTAATGCACCTTATTGCAATTGCTAACCCAAAATTGTAACTGACTGAATACGAAATATCTTACAAAAATCGCTTTAAAATGGATAAAATATTTTAGATACGAATACTTGAAATTCTTACGAAAAATGCTTTTGTTTATGACATTCCAAAATGTAGAGTATCTACTTCAGATTATTGTGATTGCGATTGTGACAACGCTAATAAAGTTGTTCTTACACAAGTCAATCTCAAAATACCCCGATGTTGTAAGTCATTTTTATCATTTGTTTGTAATAGTGTACGACTTTTTTTCTCAGAAATCTAAAGTCATTTTATTTAAATATTGGTTGATCCAAGGAATAAGGATATCATTTTTACATACAGGTCCCCAATTAACCATTACAGTGCGTTTTGCGATAAAAACTTCTAAAATATGGTTTCAAAAAGTGTTAGTATTTTTAACTACTTCGGTCACTTTTTTCTCTCCGAATAAATTATAGGTTTCTTTATAAAATTAACACAAGGTAATGAATCACAAGTCTAGGTCTGAGAATACATCATAGCACACACGATTTATATTTTATACACGATATATATAACAAACAATTATTTTTGTATCGATTTCTTTTGTTTCTTCTGGTCTAGAATGTGCGACATGCTTTAATCATGGACCTTCCGTATAGATAGTAAAGCGGATCTGATAGTATGTACATTTTTTTCCGTTTGCGCCATATAACAATTTTGATGATGAAACTAAAACCTAGAATGGAATCTGGAATCCTTTTTTGTACATACGAGACAAGGTTTACAAAAGATATTCTTTTTCTTGCATAATTACCACATTTCAAAAGTATTTCGGAATAATTTATGTTAGTTACATTTTTCTATACAAAATCATTTGACTGTGATTACATATTTCTACCTCTTTTATAGTCAGAATACAGCAGTTTTTTTTGCCAACGGTTGGTTACTTGTTAGTCGTTAAAAACAGCTCAAACAGCGCTTCCAGTATAAGGTTTTCAGCGCTGTTTAACTGACAGATCAACATCTAAAAATAATTACTTTTTTATATTAATAATGTTACTAGACGCAGTGCTAAATTGTTTCAAATAGTTCGTGTCGCTAAACGTGGATGATGCTCAAAAACTGACATACCGTTAAAACTTGCTGTGGCGTACATATATTAGCACAACCGACTTTTACACGGCCAATATTCTAAACAAAAAAGTGTTTTTATTATTACAAGTCTGTGTTTCATTCAAAGTGTATTGCTCAAATGGTTATATCAGGAGAAAAGACTTTTTTTTGTATTTTTTGGTTAATTTTTAAAGTTTTGTTATTTAATAAATAAGCCTAAAAGTTATTGCGTTTAATTTTCCCAAATCTACATTCTAGTAAATATATATATTTATATTTCTTGCAGTTAAGTACAAATTTAAAGTTATATATATCTTGCATATTCGCTTAGTTAGTTATTTTAGATAATCTATGAATGGAAGCAACTAAAAAATAATTTATCAAACATTCTCTGGATACTGAGTTTTAGTAATGCGTGGCGGTACAATTTTAGTGGTGGAATTTCGTCTAGCTTGCGCCTGCGCTTGTTGTCTGCTGACTGAGGAAGGGGCGTACGAGAAGGGCTTCCACCATTTATGCGGATGCGAAGACGAAGAAGAGCTGTGAGGTTGCCGAGAGGGCACCATATTAACTCCCGAAGTAAGGCTGGATCTTCGGGAGCTACTGTAATAAAGATCTTGATTCTGATTCGTATCGTCGTCTTCGGAATGATGTCTTCTTCCGTGCATGTTACAGTTGAAGCTTTCGCTCGTCCTGGATAAAGGAATATTATACTCCCCAATCCCACTACCAGAGCCACCAGGAATAGACAGGCGGGGTGAAGGGGACCTTTGATCCGGTACCAAAGTTGTCGTAGAGGCACCGGGACTAATGCAAGCAATGGAATGGCGTGAAGGTGAATGGAAAGGGGAAGCGCGGGGGCTGGGACGGGGAGAGGAGAAAGGGACTTGGATGTGGCTTGGTCGGGGGATCGGGGAGATCCCCGTATGTCATACGATCGTCCCTTGTATTTGTAACGAAGGTGCTGATGCTGTACAGTCTTCCGGTGGGGTCACTTCTAGACCGATGCCACCGTTCAGCGTAAGACGCACAGGATGGTTAGACGGAGGAATCCCGATCTCGTCGAAGGAAGACATCCGACGGCCAGTGAAGCCAAGGCCTTGACGTAAGGATGATGCTCGTCGCATAAGAATGTCATCCGTAATGTTACCAACTCGGAGAGAGTTGGATCGCGGTCTCCTACATATAAAAATGGAATCAAGAAACGCATTAATTTCCACATTAAAGTTATGTTGCCAAATGGGAGCTTGGAGAGTAATGTCATTAATTAATGCTTACACGCTCGGTGAATCTGGCAAAGACAAACTATTGCTCTTCGACACCGGAGGTCTGGATCCCATAGGCGTAGTTGCACCTGTGCAAACTAACGAGCCCGCAGACGACCTTAAAAAATAACGAAAATCACTGCTGCAGACTTCTCTTCGACACCGGAGGTCTGGATCCCATAGGCGTAGTTGCACCTGTGCAAACTAACGAGCCCGCAGACGACCTTAAAAAATAAAGAAAATCACTGCTGTAGACTACGGTGATTCGAACGCTTGTATGTAGCTCATGCCTTTTGCGACCCCATATTATGTACCCCATATATTATTATATGTACCGGCGTCTTTGGGTATCCACTCCCGACACAGTACCTCGCTCACCATTACTTGGCTGTGAGAACAAATTAAAGCCGAGGGGCTGGCCGTCCCCGTTCCCATTAATCCCGATGCCCGAGACACAACTCAGCGTTGACTTTCGCCGTGAGTTATGCCTCTCAAACGTTTTCTGAGCGGAGAATGGGCTTGGCTTAATTAGATAAACTATATCCCCCTCCTTCAGTTTCAGATCACAAGAAGGATTTATGATAACGTAAGATAATGAGCTTCTCCTCTCAGTGAAATGAAAAATCGTATCGCCAAAATTGGGTAATCCTAAACTTTGCATTCGAGAGCGTATCATACTCGCAATTTCTGCCCTCTCGATGAGCTGTACGTGCGTATCTTTTGTATTCGAGTCATCGTGTACGGCCACACTGAGGTAAGAACTCCGTTGAGTGCTACAACCTCCCAGGCAACTTTTTGGAATGTTGATTTGAGGAATGAACGACATGTTCCCGTTTCCAGACTTGGGCGAGGAAGGATCATTATCGGGAAGTCCTGAGCCTCCACCATTCCCGTTGCCGGGCTCCGTGCCAGGAGTCCCAGCTTCCGAGTGAGATTGATCCCCTGTGTCAAACCCATCCAGAGAATCATCTGCGGACGTGTCCTGTGTTCTGTAGATCCCGATAGGAATTTCACACGAGGTGGAACACAACTTCTGGTAGAGACGCCCATAGGTCCGGATCCACAAATCGTTGTGAGTGATTTCTCTCTGCAAACGATTTTAAAAACATGAGCACGTCGTCACATTTTTCTCTAATTTGCTACTCCTGAATTTTTCATGCTTTAAGTATAAGCAGCAAGTACAAGCAGCCTCGAAATGTATCAAGAAAGTAGATCTATGTATGACTGGGGTAACATGAAAAATACGCTAAATATCTGTTTGGAAGAAAAAACGAGCAGTCTGATTTATTTCTCCCTCTGGGGCAACCTGAGCACTTTCTCTGCATCCGCCTTCCGACAAATAAACTATATCATTTAAGAAGGCATTTCATTCGTGTGTTTACCGAAGTGAGGAAACCGGATCCAGGAGCTTGGTCGATCCCCAGCAGGAGGCGAACGAATGTAATCAGATAATCCTTGACAAAGGCTTGGTACAACAGTGTATCCAGCATAGACGCCGAGAAGACACTTCCAGCCGCAAATGGAAGTCGGAACATGTACGAGATGTGCGAGCCTCGCTCTTTCTCCCTCTGGAACATGTCAAGAAAAAGCCAGCTCATGAATCAAAGGCACGGCGACTAACGACATTAAGATGTAGAGTAAGTGAGCAACCCTTTCTCTTTCCATTAACATCATTTCATTACAACGTGAAGGGTTATGTGCAAGCATATGATGTCCAATTTGTCTCCAAGATCGAGAGTCCGCCAAGAAAGACAAACAATTAGTGTGAGAGACTCACAAAACCCTATTCGACTTTCACTTGAANAAGAAAGACAAACAATTAGTGTGAGAGACTCACAAAACCCTATTCGACTTTCACTTGAAAAATTATAGGACGTACTCATGAAATTCATGTTGTATAAGATATGTATCCGTTTGGACCAGTGGAAAACACTTTTTTCTTGCAGAACTTTTGCAAACAATTGCATTACTCAGTCAATTTACAGGTTAGCCACCTTTGCACAAAAAATCATTAGATTGGCTGTAATTGGAGCAATGTGATAGACAGGAAAATGCAATATTCAACTTTCACTATCTGCAAATTGTGAAAACTAACAAAAACACATATGTATGTATTTTTTTTTTAATACACAACTAATTGTTTGTCAGATTCTTTTATATGTATTTCCATAAATATTAAAACTGAATTAGAAATAAAAGCGTGACAAATGACGAGACTTGTAATAGGCAAACTTTACTTATATAAACTTTTGGCACATATTTCAATTATAAAAACCGTCTTTCTCTTGCGAGTTTGCATTTCTTCCTCGCCAACATTAAAAGGCAATTTTCCGCCTCATGAATTTCTTAGAAAATGGAAGTGATTCTCGTTTATGTTTGTCTCAGACATTTTAATATAAATGAAAATGATACGGTCGTCTTTATCTTCAGCTCTGCTTAGATTTTCTATAATTTCTGCTGCTCATTATTTATTCATCCTCAAATGGTATAGTCGTGTTCATCCGAACAATCGTCGGAAGGCGCAGTATGTTTATTTCATGCATCAAGAAAGTCTTATTTATTATTATTGTTACCCACACAGTGATCACAAGCCTATTAAAAAAGAATAGAATCTTGAGCCTCAAATCCGTCTCAACAGCCTGTCTCATTTTCGGCGTCTCTAGCCAACTTACACAGGTTTACGTACATGTGCAATTTTCAGTTTCAAATTATGCAAAGTGAAAATGAATCGCTTGATCCCACTTGAAATTTGCGCAGTTTACACATTTTCCACGCTGTAATAAAACGCTGTAAAATAACCCGTTAGCAGTATTGTGCTCCAAATATCTGGGTAATAAATTTGAAATTAAGCAAAGAAAATTTGACTCAAAACAGGTAAAGAATGTTGTGTACTTTTCTCGGTATTTTTATTTTCGTTTGAAAAAAAGTTTGAGAAAAGGTCGCACAAGGTCTTGGTCCGTCATATTTCACCGGAATGCGTACATAGAAAGAAAATTGCCTTGTCTTCACTAAATCCCCGTACTTATTTAGCTCACGCTAAATTCATTTCCCGAAAGTGAAAGCGTACATGTACATATATGTAATAATATGGGTGTAAAATCTCGCCGTTTCTTTAAGGGACATTAGAAAATCCTTTCTTACACTTTTCATTTTCAAGAATTCTAAATTAAAATTCTCATGTATTTGTTTTGGTAAAATATGAGTTTCCGCTGAGTGGAAACGAGATTATATTGTTTCTTGAGATTACTATTTACCTGGCATAGCTGAAGGCAGCACAAAGGCTTTTTATCACGTAAGAGGTAACACAGCGTCGGGGTAACACCAATGTATGGAGAGACTGGCGGAAATCCCTTGACAATTTTCTCAGAAGGACCACCCAGCCAGGCTACCTCATCATCGGCTTCATCGCCTTCTTCATCTGGCTCTTCTTCTTCATCCGAGTTATGTTCTTCATTATATTGCTCATCCAAAGAGCTCGTGTAGGACTCTGGTACTGGAAGAATGCTTGGCCTTCGACTGTCTGCACGTGGACAAAGAAAAATGAATCTCAAGAGTGGACATTACAACAATTTAAGGCCACAGTGACATCTGCGACATCAGTCATGCGAAACGTCACTGAATTCTTATAAAAAGAGCCAAGTCTCTAAAGTGTGTGTAGGTGATACTGGCTAAATCGTTTTAATTTTATTTCGGCCAAGGGACAGAGGTAATAAAGGGGACAATTAGTGAATAGCGAATTACGTAATTAGTATACTTTACCTCGCCGGAGGGAGGAAGGAGGCAGGAGCAAATTACTTTCTGTTGGCTTCGCCATGAGATTTAAATATTGCATAGCCTGCCCTCCTGGAGTATGATGAGGGCTGAGTGCTCCCGGTGATGACTTTTCTCCACCACCGTTCCCATTAGTATTCCCTGGAGAAAGGAACCCACCGCCAGTGCTTGAGCCACCCCCTAGATGTCCCGGAGTATGCACCGTGAGATACGGGGTTCCTGTGTTGCAGTTCTCTGTAATTTTGATTTCACTTGCCCCCACGTCTCCGATCTGGAGGTCTGGCGGATGCGGCAGGAGCGCACTTGTGCTTGCACACGGCTGCTGTTGAGCTTGTGATTGCTCACCAGTGCCACCGACTCCTCCACCTGAGGTGCCTGGAGCATCATTATTCGCAGAGTTTGGTGGTACTGGCACCCCTCCAACGGTTTGACTCCCTGCGGTATTGTCATCGAAATCAGAGTTCTCCTCTTTCGTAATACTAAAATAAAAGCAAATGTCCGACTTTCTCATGATATGTCTTGGGCCTGGGTTGAGCAATATCGTGTCTTCATAAAATTCAGGTAGTTGGGCAGGTCGTACTCCAATGAGAGCAACGCCATACTTCCGGTGAGCATGAAACGACGCGTATGTGAAACTCTTCCCTTCGTATTCTCCAAAGAAGCGAGACTCTGAGAGTCGGATGTGGTAGATTTCATTTCCAGAACAACGGCCGTACAAGCGGTGCCACTCTTCTCGACTTGTCTGTCCTTCCCTACATTCAAACAAGTTATGTATGTACACACTACAATTTATGGAATTACACAGAAAAAAAAATGTACAGAAGAAACATATTCGGCAAAGAAAAAAGTTATCATTTTACAAGCAACCATTTTTATATGTAGGTCAACAAAAAACCCGGACACAGAAAGTCCAAATATTGTATATATTTTTCGATGTAAGCATCCAAACACTACCAACAAACTAGCATCCCATCTCAGGCTACATCCCGATTCATGATTCCCCAGTATCATTTTGCTTTTAATTTTGATTTTATCAATACATACTTTTGAATTCTGCCAGAAATGTTCATTGCGAGTGATAATGCATATTCCACGTTTTGCTCATTGTGATTTATGCCGTTTGCACAAATTAAACATCCAAAACTGCTTGACATGCAATGATTTTTGAATGGCAATAGATAATCTTTCTTGGACTCGGCACCGATGAAGAGTTTCTTCCATAACCATACCTATTATATATGTAGATGTATAGATTGTGCCGCCGCCCTTATCTTGTGGTTACAGGCTGATGCTTTAAAAAGCTCAGTGCATAAATAATATGCAGATATATAAACAATAATTATCACCCGAAATTTCGTTGTAGCTTTCAGTTTTGATACTTTACGGTATGTCAAGAGTTTTCTTGTCTTTCTTGAGTTTTGTCGGCTTTTTACTACGAAGGATGCACTGTATGAAAATGCGAGCCGCCCCTGTAGCCCCACTCCATCTTAAGACGACATTTTCTCTCTATTTTTTTCAAACCACTCAAGAAAAAAATCCCTCTTTCATATTTTTTTAACTCTCCAGAGACCTTGTTTTGCATAACAATCAAGCATAACAGTGGCGTCTTACGTGTAACCTCATCTAGCAATTTTACCTTACATTTTTCTCGTGGCGCTCCTTATTTTCCTCGAGTCGATTTGGATAATCTAGGCAGAGCTTACGGAGAGAGATGTAAGTAGGTACTTACACTAACTGCTTCTTGATAGCTTGGCATATTTTTTCAAGAAATTGTAGTGATGAAAACGACTTTGTTTTCACCTTCCACTTAAGCCCCGTGTGCATTAACTCTTTCTGCGCCACAGTCTTTGTAACGTATGATCCAATCAAACTCATTACCATTTATAACACTAATGTGCACATTTTTACCTAGAGACAGAAGCTCTTATGCCATTAGAAGCGACCGAAGACGAAAGCTTTTTGATCAAGCTTTCACCATTAACCTGGGAAGCACACTATGAAAATGATTTTCCCCTTTGCCATTTCGTATTCGTGTTAAAAAGGTTCTCTGGGTTTGAGATCCAAAACTATTGTATTCTTCTGTAAACATTGTTATCTTCAAGGAATATTTTATTGAGGGTTCTGAAGAATTTTTTTTTTACTTTCTCTCATGCTTAGAAACTACCTAATTACTTTGGCCCATATCTTTTACATCATGTTTATTTTTTTCTTTAGTCAACTTATTTGGACGACTTATAAGCAGGTTTAAAAAATAAATTGGCACCTGCCAATTATCAACTACCTTCCATATCAAAACTGCAAAAAATCGACATCTAGATGTCATAAACTCAACGGCAAGTACAAAGTAATGGAAGTCCAACGTCAGTTTACTATAGCAAAAAAAACGAATCATGGATGCTATGCTATGTCTATGCTTCCTTTTATTGCTATAGTAAACTGACGTTGATGGAAGTCATCGCAACCCTTACCTTCCTCGCGACGTGTGTAGAAGTAACGTAACAAGCGTAGAGGTTCCCGGGAAGAGACAATTATTAGCGAGGAGAGCGTACTTGAACTCGTCCTCGCAAACGACGTGCTCAGCGAATCTGACATGGATTTTATTTTCGGGTCTAAAAGAATGAAACCAAAGAGTACATACATACAGTCATTTTGCTGTGTATGCCATTGAGACAAGCTACATATCTCTTGTATTGGCATTCAAATATGAATGTGCCGTTCTCTTGTCGTTTCTTACCGAAATATTTGCACATACTGAGGAACACTCGGAGCGTAGTCCTTAACGGCCCATGATCTGAGAATTGTATGCTCATCGGCGGCCCCTTTATCCGCGTAGTTCCTCGCAGCGAGAATGAAGCACGCTTCTGCCTCCCCCATGCGAGCCCTCATGAGATCCGCGTCCTTCAAGCAGGAGCCTTGGATGTAAATCACTCGTTGCGCCCAAATCGGTACTTGTAAAATCATTCGCATTGTCGTGTCAAGTTCCATTGGAGAGAGGAGCACGACGTAGTAGTCCTTTAAAAACGAGAAATTATTAGGGCAATGTTACACGACTCCATCTTTTAGTGCCTCTCTGCGACCTGTTTTTCAGCAGAGGAGTATTAGCGGTAATTGTTCGCTCAACTACTATTTTCCTTTTGTACAGCCCCGTAAAGCTAAATTACACATGACACTAGTGAGCATTTTTTCCAGGGGGTATCACATTCTCGGGTAAATTGCTGCGGGAGGAGGAGGGGGGAATATGATAGAGTTGCTCATTTTACCATTTCCCTCTGTCTCGCTCAACTTCTTCATTTTCATTTGCGATGCCATGGAACAAATGGCTTGTCAAAGCATATCGTGGGAAAATGAAGAAAAGCGATAGCCACATACTATTTTCACTCATTCGTTCCAACAATGAAAAGGATATGGTTTGGTCAAGGATACTTTCTTTCTCTCATATTCAGCTAATTTTACACAAAGGGAAAGTGAGTTTTAGATAATGGAATGACTGGAGGAAATTTGATACTCTGACTGTTGTTAGAGATACAAGAACTAACTATTGAATTAATACGTTTTAGTAGCACGCAATATAATTTGTGAAGAAAAAATGATGAGAACGTTGTATCATGTATTATATTTATTGAGTTGCAATTTCAAAAGTTTCAGTAGAAACGAATTTCGATTTGAAAATGACGCGATTAGTCCGTATTACAATGTCACATTTTTCAAATTAACGCTGTTCAATTTCGGCAGGCACCGAATCATTTACTAGTTTCCTAAACTACTTTTATGCTTTCTATCAGTGATAGTTGTTTTTTTTTTGCAAAAGTCTAAACCTCATTTTCTTTTCGTGATTTTGATTGGCAAAAATATGCTTGCTGAATTGGATTCATGGGCTTTGCTTCGGGCAGTAATTTGGCCCCATATAATTTTCTCATTCATATCACATTGCTAATTTACAGAGCAAGCTTTATGTACGGCTTCTGATTACTGAAAAAGGTACGTAATCGGAATCAAGACATAATTTTTCATCAAAAACTAATTTTTGATTATGAGAGACCTTGTTGCGCAGTGGAAATATAGGTAAATATTTTTTGTTCAAGGTTAAAGCGAAAAGAAGATTTTAATCATTATATCTTGCATATTGCTAAACACAAACTGCTTTACAAAAATGCCTTATAATTTTGGGTTAAATATAGGAAGTGGTGAACCAATTGAAGGAAAGATCATTTCGCTGAAATGAGTTTTCATATTTTGCTAATCTATGCAAAACGTAAAATCATCAGTCAGGAAATTGAAGCTGCTCTCTACAATACATATGTATGTATCTATTCATTCGACGAAAGTTTTTGATAATTCCAAAGTAAATGGTAATCTGGATTTCTCTAAATTGGGTAATAATAGCATGCATCCAAAGCTAGTGGACCAAGTAGAAAAAAGCTCAAAACCTAAGCTCACTTCATGTCTATTAAAACGCAGAGAGATTTACTACGGAAAGTAATTTATTGATTCGGATTCAGAGCATTAATCCATTGGAAAAATAATGTTCCAAAGAAAAGGATGAACAGCACTTTCGCGAGTTAATTTCTTTACGGTATCTACAAATTCTCATAAATGACTCAGCCAGAAATCATGTTGCGGAGAAAGGGACGAGAAAAAGAGCCTTGAAGCAATATTTTTCCCATTTCTAATCTGTCTTACCTCTGCCTAACATTTTCGAAATGCTGACATTGGAATAAATGAAATGTAGCAATGCCAGTACCATTTCTGGATAAATTTTATAGGTTAAATAAGTATGAATACCTTGTCGTTTTATAAATTTTACTTGAACATTTTATGCAATACAATGGACCAGTGAGAAATAAAATTTATGCATTAACTGCATTTAAAATCACAAGTACATTTTCCAGATTCGCTCAAATGGCTCGACTAAACATTAAATTCGCCATATTTCCTCAAAGGCTGTAGACACCTCTTTCGCCGAGTTATCTATCTACATGCAGCAGACACGACAACAATATTTATTTACTTCATTACGCAAAGCTTGATGTACCGTACAAATAGGTGATATAAAAGGTGAAAGTAATATCTATGGGACTCATGTGCAGTCAGCTCTGCTCAGAAGTAATTTTTCGCTCAATAAAATCTTAAAAGGTACGTCTTTT
>JAHZMY010001548.1:0-28934 GCA_027743915.1 Seira sanloemensis | reverse complement strand
ATCTTTTTTATTTTGGCCGCTCATGAGCACTATTCCATTGACGTCTTCATCGCATTCTACATTACATCCAGGCTCTTCCTCTACTACCACACCCTCGCCAACAATCAAGCTCTGATGCAGAGGGACTCCAAGCGCACCAAAATTTGGTTTCCTTTATTTTCATACTTTGAGTCTAGTATCGACGGCCCTGTCCCAAACTTATACGAGTGGCCCATAACATTTCGAAGGATCAAGATTCTTCTTCTTGAGCTTGTTCTGGTGATTGAGACCAAATGGAGGGGAAAGTTTTTCAATGAAGGCGGCTTCTTCCGAGGTCGATCTTTTTTCATCAGACCGAATACTGGGTCAACAACGGCGGACTTGAAAGTCAACTAATCTACAGCCTCGTTTTTACGCGACAATTTCACCTAATACGTCAACTTTCGTGCCCGTTGTATTCACGCCTCGTGCAACATTCCCTCCTCCTCTTTCTAATTTAGTTTCATCCATCCTGTGAGTTAAACCTGAAGACAATCCTCTCTTAAGCTGGTATATACCCTCAACTTCTCACGAAAATATCAAATCAGAAATCATCTATGCAATCATAGCTAGAAAGAAACCTCGTTTCATGTTCTGCTTTGCCACAAAAACATGATTTAACTAATTTTATATTATTATTGTTTTTTTATTTCTGATTCAAAATTGTACAGTTTATGGTAGCCAGTCCCTATTACTTACCTTTCCAAACAATTATTTCAAGATATACATGGTGAAAATAAAAGATGTTAAATGCTTGATTCATGATGATCACAAAACTGCGTGATATGAAATGTGTATTATGTAATATGCGTTCATTTTGTTGTACTCTTGTTTTTAGTGTAATTTAGTGATTTAGAGAGCCAATTTTGTACCCCTTTGTATACATCAATCAATCAATAATATGTACTTTGTTCGCAAGTAATAATTAATAGTAGTACATCGTTACGCTAGCTCAAAATCCGTTTTTTTAGATAAACTTATAGTAAGCAGAAATTATTTGTGCGAACACTCGCAGACTGCGAGTCGTCGCAGTTATAATGTTAAAAGTGGTACTGGTACTACTCTTTATCGTTAAATGTTGATTACTAAATATTTTATAAAAGTAGGCTAGTAGTTTCAGATTATAAAGTAAAACTTGACGTTTCAGAGGTGATATTTAAGTAACTCACAGTTTAGTGTAGAAAAAATACTCGCAGTGTAGAGCAGTTTCAGGTCTGGGGCAAGTGGTGTTTTTCCTTAATTTAATGTCGAAAGCTTCTATTTCGACACAAAACAACGGTCGTGTGGCTCGAAATTGTTTTAGGTGCTGTTCCAACAAGAGTTTCATTCTGTGAATCTTTCTGACTAATATATATATAAATATATTTGTAAAAACCTTAAGTCAGTATTTGATTTCAAGTGTCCAAAGATTGATATACCTACAACGTACTTAACGATTCAGAAGTGTGACGACACGACTGACTGGAAAATGACCACTTTTCGTAGTCTCAGGCCTGTGTAGCAGTAGTTTAAATAGGTATAGGCTTCGTCTCCGCCAGAGATTTTTTGTAATAGTGGAAAACTCATAGTCATGGGAAGTATGAAGGGCCTTCCAAACCTTACAAGACATTTAAAAAAAATTCAAAATGGCAAGTGTTATCAACAAGAGGGTTTCCATTTCAGTGCAGTCATATTTTTTTCGTTTTTGGGCTGCAAATGTATTTCCTCGAAACAACAAATAGGTATTTTATTACGTTTAAAAAACGCGGTGATACAGTATAACATGTGCAGTTAAATGAATGATTCTAACGTTATAAATGATAAACTGCGCAATTATTTCAACAAGAAAATCATATTATGAAACGATATTTATCTACAGTGTTGTGTACTTTTACAATTTGCTATCATGAATGTAGAAAAGAAATTGGTATATATGAATTTCTTTTAAATTCGAATAATTTTTGTTCAAGTCTATCATGAACTGCATTGTTTGATTGATTTTTCAAAAAGATGTGTGTGTGTATGTATAATAGAAATAAAAGGTGCACAATAAATTGTTGTTTGTCCCCTGTCTTGGTGAGCAAGAAAAGTAAAATATATATGTATGATGGATGATGTTATCTGTAACCAAAAATGAACAGAAATTAAGCATTTTTTGTGTTCGACATTTTTATTCGTTTCCATTTTCTGATTTTAAAAACTTCACAGATATAAGATACAAGCTGAAGAAAAAAATCACGACGTGTTCTCGCATATTATCGAATCTTCACCAGAGAAGCTCACACAAAACGGAAATCTCGTTGATCGAAAAATAGAATAGAAGCACTAACATAAATTACTAGTGAAAATACGGGAATCATGATATAAATATAAATGGCAATATGCATAACTTAAATAAATCTAAACTGCAAGTTTCATACGAATTGGCTCATAACTTTTAAACTATAATAATGCGGTTAGGTGTGAGGTTTTCCTTTTTTTCTATTTTTTCGGTTTCATTATTTTGCTTAAAAAGAGGACATGCCTTCTTTGCGTATTTGTTTTAAAGATTTTTTTCTTCCATCAACATGAAATAATGTACCCAAACAATATTGGCTTATCTTTTCAATGGAAAAAGACAAACTGATTTAATTTTAAACAATATCGATGGTAGACCGATTTGGGAGGTATGTTTGTTTTATGACATGGCATGTCGTTGTATTCTAAAATTATATTATCACAAAAACGTACTTTTGCTTTATAGAACCCTATATAATAACTCAATCGAATTCCAATTACAAAAGGGTTCCGTATTTTTCTTGGTAATACAAATAAGTGACGCTAATATTGACTTATGTTTCACTGCTACATCAGTGGTTTTAAATTTATACTTACGATTTCTACATGGCTATGAATGTCACTTTAAATCAACTTTAAAATTAAGTCGTTACAATCTATGTATTTAAAGTAATATCGTTCGTGTACCTTTGATATTTTCTTGATACTCACGTAACTTTATGCTGCTTCCACACAATTCAAACAATGATGTTTGAATATTTGACGAGAAAAAATCTCTTTTATAAATATCATTTTTTGTCTAGAATACGCCTTACTTAAAATCCCAGCAAACGACTAGTAGGTACAAACCAGTCGATTAATGTTATCCCTCCTGTTTAAACTTTTCATTGTAGTTCAGCTATTTTCACAGTTTTTGTATACGGGAAACACTTGGGAAGTTTTCAGTGTAAAGTGTAAAACATTTGTAATAATCTTTTAAAGTCAAAATTGTTTCAACTTATTTATTTTAAAATTTGTGATAATTTCCCTAAAAAATTTCAAATAGCTGAGGAATACAAGTTCCATTTTGATTTGGGAGCAAGTTCAACGTTTTAGCTATTCTAACTGTTTCGTGTTCTTAAAATTAATTTTATCAGTCAGACTGTAATTCTACTTCACCATATTCTTTAATTGTTGCAAAAACTCGTAATATGAAACAGAGCCGTCACCTCGATCTTCGACTAGGTTGTTTACGAAAAACATCCGCTCTTTACTATCCTCCCTGAAATAATTAATTATAGGAATGCATAAATACACATGCAAGTTCATTTGATAAGAAAATCAACAATATATGTTATGCTTTATAATATAATAGTGGCAGACCTTATTATACGGATGGGGACTTGGTATGGTTTATTAGCCTGAAGTACAGCAACGAAATTACGCACTAAGTTGGACCATTCCGATTCCAGTTCTGGCAATTCATCCTACAAAAACAATTTTAGAAACTTGGTGAGTAATTTATTTTATTATTTCACATTTAAAGACTTTCAAACTAACTCACCATTTCATGCATTGCCAAAAAACCTTGGACTCCAAAAACATCTTCACAAAATTGAAGCGAAACATTACGGCAGACGTAAATTAAGATAAGATCAGGTTGATCGAGGAGATACACTCCAGTCGCCTCTATCCTATCTGAACACAGGTGAAGAACAGGGAACTGTGGATATTTCTCATCGTCATCTCCGTTTTCAGGCGTGGTAGATCTCGAACTTGGAACGGATACTAAGGGCTATTATAATAAAAGCACAAAATTATTTTTCTTTTCTATTCTGATAATAATGAATGATTAAGAAAAGTTTGCATAAAACGTACAACATTGGCTATTTGATGTATAGGATACAAATCCGGATATATTTGTTTGAATAAGTTGATACAGTGGTAACGTTTTCATCTGATTCATGAAATGGGTTCGGTCATCCAGTCTAGGTCTCAAATCAGCTCTGAATCCAACCTGAATAATGATGAAATATTTTTTAAATCATTAAAGTATTTCCAAAAAAAAACAAAGTAATGAAGACATATGATAAAATCTTGAGGCAAAATCTTACACTTCTCAGGATGGCGTGCGTATAAACAGGAAGCATTTGGAGACACTTTGGAGCTACCAAGGCTAAATTCGGCAAAGAATTTTGGGTCGTTAAATAGGCACTCAGGACGTCTACTACAGCGTTGACAAATGCCTCCCTCGCATCCATCAAATTTCCACCCAGACTCTCGGGTTTAAGGCGGCCGAGAGGTCCTTTACTTGTTTCACGTCACCCGATCGATTTGGCAAACTTCCTGGTCCGATTGAGGGGAGCGTTGTACAAAATACTGTAATTCTACCACCGATCGGTCCTAAAATTTTGTGGGCTGCCAAAAGAGCAGCTCCAAGAGCACTGCGAGGCTCGTTCTGACTTGATAAGAATTTTCCAGGCAGATTGGTGAGTAGATGACGAACAACTTGTTTGTTCTCATCTAGGTTTACTAGTAGATTGTCTGGACACGGGATGAAAATATCGTCAATGTCGCAAACTACCAGCTCCTGGGGTTGACTAAGACTAGAACTCATATTATAAAAATGAACTGCAGAGTCGAACGCTATAAAGCCGATTTGACTCCGCGAATCCCCCGGAAGTTGGTCGATATGTTCCAAGAGAACATCGCACACAGTTTTGAGGTACCCAGTGTCCACGGCTGGAGTTGTTACATCAAGCACGAAAAGATAAACAGCAGCTTGCGGTGGCCGGACCATGTAATCAGCAGGAGCGAGGAACTCTATCGTGCCTGAACGCACCTCAGGGCGACGTGAAGGATCTCCGTAAGTTTTAGTCACTGGATCATACTGAAATTCTTCTGGTACTAGAATTTAACAAGACAAAATGATGTTAATATAAGCATATATATGAGGACAAATGTCCAGTGATAATAAAGGTCAACTTACAGTCATTGACTCGAAAACATAAATTACACTTCCACCGGCGCTGATCCACAAAATAAACGTAAGGATTAATGTAGGTCCTACACGAACGACAACGAACGATTTGCGAACATTGTATAACAGGTAATTGCGTTAGGTCTTTGAAAGGATGGATTAGAATGCCTAATGGTAGTCTAGCTTTTTGAAGCAGGGCTTTGGTTTCAGGAATTTTTGTCAGGGTGCACCGGAAAATACTGCAACACAAACAAACATTTCATTTATCAATAAATTACCATTTCTGCAATAAATAATTTAAATACAAGTTTTAATAAATACGCGTAACAATGATTCATGGACGGTTTTCTTACTCTGGCGAACAGTTCACATGATTCATGTACTCGTGCTGGAAGCGTATCTCTGGAGGTTTCACTCCATCCGCTGGCAAAATTTGCCTCGTTTTCAAAAGGTCAGCATGATCGATCCCCCACAACTTGTTGAACCCCTGTTGAGTCACTGACATGTTATTCATTCCAGCAGTGATTTGACCAACACCCCCGTTGTTGTACATGTGCTGCTGATTATTATGATTTGAAGGATGTGGATACGAATTATGGTTGGGAAGACTGGGTGCTCCTTGGCCATACTGCTGTGGTTGCTGTTGTTGATGATTTTGGGCATATGATGGCTGCTCCGAATAGTTATTATTTGTAAACGACGTGGGAATGTTTGGATAAAGATTAGAGGGATTCACAGGTTGACCAGTAATCACATAGCCACTGCCACCGGAAGGATGGTGGGCATTTTGCGGTGGAAACGAGGACTGCTGAGGTTGTGCGTATTGGGGCTGGTGTTGTGGTGGAGGTGGCTGCTGTGGAGGCAACAATGGGTTCGGGTACCTATTGCTACTACTTGTTATACCACCGCCAGGTCTAACTCCGGGCTGAGCTGAAGTAGGAACTGAGTTCATAGCTTGAAAGGCCTGCGTCGTTGGAGGGAGTGAACCTGGCTGTTGCGATTGTGGAGGATATTGAGGAGTTGGTACACTTGAATACTGTGGATACATTCCACTTGCAGGAGGATGTTGCTGAGGAGGCAATGAATTTCCAAGGACTGGAGAAGGAGCCTGCATTGTACCTGCTGGATGCGGCGGTGGAGGAAGTTGCTGTTGATGATTTTGCAACTCCTGCCCAGGTTGATTAGTGTAGACTGGGTTAATCGCAGGCATTTTCAGAAATTAGCTCTCAAATCGTGATAAACTCCACCAAACGCAAAGTTATATAAAGGTCGCACAGACTCACTGTATTTATCGATACACAACTCACACTAATCATTTGGTAAACAGCTGATTGCTTAATAATTACTGCGTAGAAGTTGAATTTTAATGGAAAATTTACCCAAAACAACCTATTTTAATCTCGATACTTTGATAGTTAGGAACAGAGACATTAATAATAGTAATACAAAGTCGTAGCCGTTCAAAATGTAAGAAAAGAAGGAACCATCATTCTCTCAATGTAAAGTAGAAGATTGACCTTTATTGCCAATTTTGTTTGGATAATAAAAAACTGCTTTGTTGCACTTTTCATGCGTGCATGAATAAATAAAGCACTTTTTGCTTAATGTTCATTTTTTTTATTAACGTTTAAAATTGAAACGTACGGATGGCCATTCCCTGTTCTTTTTTGTAGTAATTGGGAATATCGCAACTCTACAATTTACAAAAGATTAATTCGAGATAATTATACTTGCTGAACTGCTCTGAAAGGAGGATGATTAAACATATATATCAGTGTTTTCCTCACTTGTTTTTCCTCATTTAGAACAAATTGCTCAATTGGCCAGTGACGTGGCCCGGTTCCATCCCAACTAAACTTCGCGCCTCTCGTCTTGCAATATCAGGGACTCAAGGGCAATATTTTGTTTCCTTTTAACGTGAACAGTTCTCAAAGCCCAACCCAAACAATGCTAAATGATACACGGCTTGAGGCACGGTAAAAGTAGTAGACAGCAGCATACAAACTGTGTAGTACGTATCAAGAACTTAATTAATTAAAAAACTCAAGTTGTTCATGCGAATGAAAAATGGTAGTCATTCATGTCATTAAATCACAAATGTTAAAAATCATAAGACTGAATTTCAATAAAGTTTTGTGTTCTTGTTCTGCATATTGAATTGATTTCTTTTAATTTGACGCCCAATCTTGCGTGCCTGGTTAGAGAATTGCGCAAGAAAAAGCATTCAATTATTTTATCAATCTTATCATGGTCACTTCAGTTATTACGAAATAGCCCACAGAAAGAAGTAGATATTCATAGCAAAAAGCAATTAATGGCATAATTTTTATTATTATTACTTAACTTCATAATGAATTCGTACATGTAACGGAAATGTGAACTGTAATATCAATTTAGTCCGATATTTACACAACTTTTCAGTAGTAATACTTTTTTGCTCATGTCATTAACCGAAAAGGAATGATTTGGATCAAACAAATACATAGACATAGCGTTATCATACCATCAAACAAATTGTTACAGGTATTCGTTGGTCGAATTATGAAATAACCTATTATGATTTCATGGAAAGTGTATGGAACAGTGTTTCATGATACTATTAATCATTATATTATATTTAAACAATTCATGCAGTTCTAAAAAATGGGCTATCCACACAAAATCTTTACGGCTACTTTTCTCCAAGCTAAATATTAGCTGTTTCTTTGTAGAAAAAAAAACAGATTTTCATTCATCATTCATTGAATCAAAGTAGTAGATTCATTTCATTAGCATTTCAAAAATATTAAAGCTTGTTCAAAATACGACTTTTAGATGTGAAAAGGAAGTAATTGTAGTTGTATTTAAATTGGCCTTTAAAAATTAATTAAGAAATGTTTGTCATATACCTACCTACCTACATAATCATTTTCGTCCTTGCCACGAGTACACGAGTATATGTGCACTTTACCATTACCTAGTTTACTTTATTTACAAAGTAGGCGAAAATGCAACGTTTTTAATTAATAATTTAGCATCCTTAACATTACGAAAAACACATAACCTAAATAACGAAAAAGTAATAATTAGACCGTTTTAGCCACGCCATTATGGCTAGAAAGTGAAACTGACTTGCTGATTAACGAACCAACTTTCTTCAGCTTATTTTTTAGATCATTTTAAACAAAAAACCCTTGTTAATTTCGACCATTATAACTTAAATATTGCGAGTTGTGATAAAAACATTTGTGTGGATATTACAATTATTACGCTATTTTTACATAAAAATGCGAAAAACTTATACGCTAGAGTTTGCAGTCAGAAGAGTAAAATTACTTTTCATTTATTTTGAAGTGACATTAAAGTTTGCAACAAAAAATTTAGTACTCGTCTGTAAACTCGTGTGGCCTAAATATGATGTAGAATTATTACACTTTTCCTTCGCATTTTCAATAATTATTTTTTAAACACAGGGATTATAAAAGCAATCAGGCCAATAACTACGCTAAGAACTATAATCAAAACTAGGGCTTTTCTAGATGTGATTAGTCCAGGTGGCAATTTACTTATGCTTTCCGCCTTGCTTAGTAGTTCTTCCATTGACCCCTTCAGTTCAACCTCATCAAGATCTGCAAAAAAATCAATGAAATAGTTTTTAACTTGTATGAGAATCCATAAAATCCAACAATTGTATGAAAAATAAGCAAAGCAAAAATTTTAAAGAGATGTACCAAAAGGTTTCTCCTTGAAAGTTATGACGTCGTCCTCATTTTCAACTTCCAGATTCAAAAGATCCCGAAACGAGTCAAAACTATCTTTAGCCCCTTCTCCAGGAAATAGGTAATCACTCACAACCAGGCGTGACCTTCTCAGATTAACAAACACTCTACGAGGGACTTCATGGTAGACTTTGGTACATTCACCGTCCACATCCGTCCCCGATGACCCATTGGCGTCTTCATCAATTAGTGACTCACAGTGCATCTCAAACCGACTTGCCATTGACCGCAAAATGTCTTGCTTCAGCATCTACAATTAATAAAACATTATTTAACAATCAATGTAAAACTTTAATGCATTTTCATAAGAAAATAATATGGATAAAATACCTGCGCAATTTGTTGTGTAGAATCTCCTTTCCTGATAAAGGCAACAGCTGCAATTTTCCCCCGCATGTGCAAATGATTCAAAAAGTCTGCCCCCTCTTCATTTTTTAACAAGGTTGCAGGCACCTTTTCCACAAGAATGTGTACGGGACTAACAGGTCTTCGCTGGGCTGACCCAAGTCCTGTCAGAATTTCAAAATCCGAATCTGCGGTTGGCACTTGGTCAAGATTATCGGGACAATCTCCTGCTCCACAAACTCTTGATCCACCCAGAATTTCCGCTTCCAAGTCAATATCTTTGGCATTGACTATCATTCCCTCCGAGTTGATATTAACAGGACTACCATCTTGGGGCTCCTTGTACGGAATGTCTGCCGAAGGCGTTTGTCCATCGACAAAAAATTTTGCGCTATTAAGAGAATCCTGAAACGACTTTAACAAGACATTCAAGTTTTTCTTAAGAGGCAATCCCACATCCTTCTTGGACAAATGAAGGGCAGCGCTCGTATCATACTCGCATTCCAGCTTGGCCCACTCGATTGAACCAAATGAAGTCTCCACTGATTTACCCGAAAGAGTGCTTCCATCGGTCATGATTTTACAACTAAACTTCTTTGACTGTGGATTGAAGTGAAAAATTAGTTTTTCGTTCTTCTCATTCCCAAATTCAGATCCATAAAACGGATTTCTGCTCAGGCCTTTGTTCAAATGCACGTACAGTGATTTCAAAGATGGCTCATACTTTTGTGTGAATATGTTGTCAGCTTTTTCAATAACATATAATCCTAAAATTTGAAGTCCTCCCGGAAGCATCCGGATAACCTGCTTAGCATGACGTGAAACAAGCTGTGGTGTTAAATTCAAAACAGTTGCAGGGAGACCGGAATCATTCTTGGGTAATTTGCTGGGAGAATTGTTGGAGTCGGAAGTTTCATCTGAATCCTCCTCCAAGGTTGGCGCTTTGTGGGCAACACAATAACTGCCAGACTCTGAGTACTGAAAACATTTTTGACACAATGTTATCGCATCTCTAAATACACATACTATAGACGATCAGTTTCCTATAATAATACGGCAATATTAGTTCAATTGAACAACTTATGACTTACAGCCCCGATAAGAAGTCCCACGTATGAATCTTCTTCTGCTTCATCGTGAATAAACTCATCTCGTACTGACTCTTCTACAATCACCTCTACCTTGTTCCCTCCAGCTACCATTTTTAGATTTTTCACTTGGACCCGTTATATCTTTCCAATTCAATTAGCATTACTCATAAAATTAATATATTTGCTAGTTAAACGATGTTTTATCTGCTTAGAGTTCGACCTTTATGGACTAAGCAATTCAACAGCTGTTGCCCTTACAAAAAATGTACAAGTACAATGTCATTTCAACTTTCACCGTGTGTGATGTAACTTTCCTGGTCCAAGGTCGGCAATTTTAAAAGAAGTAACACTAATAGTTGTCAAATATTTTCAGTATTTAAATTCGAATTACAAAATATATTTTGCACAATGACAAGACGTAACACTGCAGCATTGCAAGTTGTAGCAACTACCTTGCTCTTTTGTTTGTTTCTTTTTGAAAGCTTTTCTATGTGACACTTTAATTCAAATCTAACTTACCGCTGTGTGGTATTCCAAAGGCTGGGGTGTAGTGACTTTTTTGTGCATTTCCATTCTCTTTGTTCATTTTATATTTTGTCCTTTGTTTAAATACATATAGGGCGAATTGGTGAGACTAAAGCATTTAAAAGCATTTATTATCTTACCAAGTTTTAGTTATGATTCATAACTTATGAATCATAACCCAGCACTAATGAATTTGCCTTGCATATGTCACATGTGCTTTTAAATTATTTTTTAAAAATATGTATTATAATATGATGAAATGTATGGTGCTGTGATGTCGATTTGTCTGTAATCAAAAATTAACAGGAGCTCAAATAGTTTTCAAAAACTTACACGGTTCTATTTTATTGGCTTACAATGAGGACATACTAATAACTAACGTTATAAAATACCTATGATCATACCGATTTGTAGTAAAGCAAAATATCAAGAACATCCATGTTGTCCAAAAATCTTTGTAAATTTCGTTACTTCTTTTAAAATAATCACATGCTATTATTACTAGAATACAATAATACAACTTTCAATCAATCAGTAATCATTCAATAAAAGTAAGCAAAACATCAAAATATAGATTAAAAAAGGTCAAATAAAAAAGGAGAAAACTTACATAGACGTACGTTATAATATGTATTGTGGTATTGATTTATCAGACTTATTTATCTTATGCGAGAAATGTGGCGTTTTTACGGTTTAAAGTCCAGCCTTNGCGAGAAATGTGGCGTTTTTACGGTTTAAAGTCCAGCCTTCGTCAAAATATTTAGTCAATTGGACAGGACTGGCAGTAGAATGAGCGCGACGTATATGCATATATATTTTGGTTTAGGCATCTGCTTTATAAGTTACACTAGCATTGACGCGATGAACACTTGAACTGAAGCTTCTCAGTTCCACCTTTTCTGGATTTTCTATCGCCGCGTCGTTTTCTTCGACCCAACCTGTGGAAACTTTAGCCCTTTTTGCCAAATATATGCGTAGGTCAAATGCACACCTTGTTTCCAATAACGGTAAGAATGTCACGGTAGCTGTGACTTGGCGGATAACAGTCCGGATCCCGGTTTGAATCTCGGTCAGTTCCTTCTTCCCGTATTCTCGCTTTCTCCTGGATTAAGATTAGAAAAACAAACATCATTGTGAAACATTCGTGTCCTTTAATGACAAGTAAAATGCTTAAATATATCTACACTACACACACCCAGTAATTGTGACATCTCCATCAAAGGGGTTAACATTTTGCACATCAAAGTCCCATTTCTCCAAATTCTCTCCCGTGATTGCGGAAGTTATGATAAGTGATACGCCTTTTAGTTCCCGTCTAGAAAGCCATCCTGCTCGAATAATACAAGAAAAAGAAACTTTACTCCGACTCATAGCCTTTCATGAGTGCCTGATGAATACTGTTATCGTTATCCCTTATCACCTTCTAAATGTGGGAGGGTGTTGTCAAAATATGTCTTTATTTCCGGATCCTTGCTCATGAATAACGTAATCCCATAGTGCTGCGTTTTCTCAAACGTTTCTGGGGCATAAACGCCTCTCTGGTACAGGATTGAGTTGACGGCGTATTCTACAACAATGATAACTAGTTACTAAAATATCTCACAAAATGACAAAAATGCTATGTTTCAAGATCCTTACTTTAGGTGCAATTTTTAAAAATATAGACATACATATAGGTTAACTTACTAAAAAATTCGACGACGATGTTAGCACTCCCAGTCAATGTTATTGGTTTAAATTGGCTCATTGACTGATTCATGGAACGGTTCGCAAATGACATGGACATATTCATTTTGGTAAATTATATTTTCAACTTTACTTTTCGACTCTCAAGTAGACAATTACACTCCTGGCAATCTATTTAGGCCTTAGTCAAGTCCTGGCAAATTGACAAAGTAGAAGCAATTATCTCGCATTTACTTTTATATACGTATTTTTATTTATTAAACTTATTTCTGTCAATTTGTCCTCAGATCAATCAGACAAATGAAAACATGCCCTTAGAATAATTCCTTTGGAAAGGTTCCACTGATGACATTTAAGATAAATCTCAAATCTCAATTATTTTTTAAAACATTTTTTATACTCATATCAAAAAATGCACGAGCAAAACAACAACAACGGGGTCTTTGGCTGTCAGTTGGTTAGCGCTATGCAAATACAAATTTGTTAGGCTCAGCTCAGTCACTTTCACACATGTGCATCATGCAGTACATGTAGCATGGACCACTCATTCCAAAAATGGGGCAAATATAGAAATTATGAGATAAAGATAAAATATGATCGGCTACACCAAAAACGCATTTGGTTCTGGACAAGGATGAGCACTGATTGAAAAAATTTAGAAAGTCAGCATTTGTTAAGGATAAAAGTGGCCTTCAAGGCTCTTCTGTGTAGTCTTCAGCAGTCATCCTTCACATAGCTTCAAAATGTTCCCTATTTTGTGGCGTTCAGTAGTACAAGAGACTACCGGCCCTTCACGATGTGGCTCCTTAGAACAGTTCAAAACCGCTGTAAGACAGTTGCAGACCTGCACCGCGCTAAGGAAAGCACAATCAGGTCGATTCACTGTGAGCATAAAACATGATAAACCGTTGACGTATGAGGAGGCACATAAACCAAATGAAATAGCTCAAAGGAAGTCCTGGACTACTTTTAACACATGTAAGAAGAAGCAGCTTTATTTTATGATAACTTGTACATTAATTTCACATGTTGCAAATATTTACGCGTATGCAGATACTAATGAATCAATTAATTGTCCGCTTTTCAGCCGCTTTGGGGTTAAAAGCGTATGGTAAAGGATGGGATGGTCATCAATTTGGAAGACGCACATCTCAAACTTTGACCGAGGATGTTTTCATTCGCAAATTTATGGTGGGGACATGGCACAATCTCTTTGTGTCGGAAATTTTGATAAAACGTCAAGCCAATATGATTCGTGTTGCTGGAATAATTTTACGATCCTTGCCTCCCCGCAAAATATACTTTCTCATCGGGTACTCAGAAGAGCTTTTAAGCTATTGGCTGCAATGCCCAGTTAAATTAGAATTACAAACTGTAGAAGACAAAAAGGATGTAGTGTATAAATACGTTTAATCTATGCTTGACGAGCAATAATGTTGTATTCTAAATCTAGTGAATTGTCTAGTTTTGTAATTTCCACAGTGCATATTTATTACGTGTAAATAACGGAGATGTACTTATAATTCATGGAGATACAAGAAATAAAATACAATTACATAAAATAATACATAATTTATTTCCCATTCTCTACAAAATCTTTTCCAAGTTTAATTCTAAAGCTGAACATGGATTGACCAACTCAAATTTTTCGCAAACTTCGGGATGTAGGACTCCAAGGGATCCAATACTTGCTCCATTGACTATGATGTAAGCACCACGACCTTCAAAGTACGTTGGGTTTTCATCGCTTGCCTTCAAAGAGTAGTCACTGACCTCTAATAGCTGCATCATTCGATCCAGTAGGCCATGGATGACTTCGAAACCTGGGGATTTGTTGTAGTACACAGCGCTCAAATGCCTTTCGTTTCGGGCACCGGTGTCTACCTTAGAATCTATTTGGACTACATCAGAAATTTCGAAAAGCTTGAGGGGCAACGGCATCTTTTTATTGGCTTGGATGGTTTTTAAAAGTCCAGGGAGCAGCGTGTTCCTAGCCGTCTGGAATTCAAGTGTTTTGGGGTTTGAAATTTTAGCAAGGCGTGGTTCTACAAGAGCACGGGACTGTCTAATTTTTTCGCATTCGTCCTCAATCGAGCAAAGGGAAAATGTGAGGGCTTCGGTAAATCCAGCTTGTGCAACGTTTTCCCTCAACAAGTCGGTAATTTTGTTTAGAGGGAATTGCTTTGCTACCGTTGGTGTTCGGGGGAGCTCTGCCGCAATGTTGTCGTATCCATAAGCAATGGCAACGTCTTCGTAAATATCACAAGCATGGATGACGTCGTGCCTGGTTGGTGGAATTTCCACAGATATTTCGTCCTTGTTCTTCACGCTGGATTTTAATCCCATTCTTGTCAATCTTGAGGACATGTCTTCCGCTTTGATATCTATTCCAACGATGCTGTTTGTTTCTTTTACGCTGATGACTTTTGTCCGGGTTGTGAGGGAAGGGAGAGAAACTATTTCTCTGGAATGCTCATAAACTACTTGTGTAGCTTCAGCAGAGAACTTTTCTTTACAGTGTTCGCTCAGCATGGTGATCAGCGTATCTAATACAATGGTTGCTTTTGTGATGTCAGTAGCCGTTGCCTCAAAGAATAAATCCATTACCTTCTCCGACTTTCCTTCCATGTCCACTTTGGTCCTGTCCCCGTTAATAATGGGAGGCATACTGAGCACAACGCCTGTAGAATCCCTGATGATTGGATACAGTGGCTCGTCCTTGATTATTGGTAGATAATGCTTAAGATGGTTATCCGATTGATAAAACTCCATAAGTTCATCCGCCCTGAATTCTTTGGACTGGTTCAGCGGAACAAATTTGATTTCTTTTGGTGGTTCTGCAGAGTAAAAGAATGGGGGAGTAACTTTGGACAAGTCGTGTACTCCGATGGCCACCATGGTCCTCTTGCGACAAATGTTATGGTGAAGCTTTTCCTGAAGGTCAATGATGGAATTGTACGTGTTCTTTGTAATGCGAACTCCCCGAAGAATTCCCGTGACAAGGAAAGGACGAACCCCCAAGGTGGATGCCTTCACAATTGTTAGTATTGGCGAGGCTGAGTTTACAACTTTGTAAACAGGTGGTTTGATATCCTCCAAGAAGACAGATAGCGCTCGCGAAATCCCTTCCACACACAAGAGGTCATATCGATTTGCAGGTATGTCGATTTTAAAGATGACCTCGTTTGGATCTTTCTCATCTGTAGTCTAAGGGGCACAAAGATTACAAATCATTCAACTAGTAACGAACATAACGTACATATGCAGTGAGGTTTTCACTATATAAATTATATAGGTATTACATATATAAATCATTTCATTCTCACCACTTCGTCTAATTCAATGCCGAACTGGAAGCACAAATGGTCAAACTCTTCCTCTGCTAAAAGAATAGACAATCATTTTAAAATTAAGACCATTTCATCTCTTTTATATTAACAATTAACCGAAACGAAGGGCGGAAATCATAAAATTATTAAGTCTTACTGAACTTCCTCTTCAAACGATCGAATAACAAATCCCTGGACAGGTTAACTGTCGGCATATTGAAATCTTAATTTAAACTCTTGTGATTTAACACGAAATTATTTACACCAAATGTCGTCCTTAGTGTATCTGGAGGAAACTTTATCTAACGTTAATTTTTTGCTTGTCTCGTATTTTACGAAATTACAGTAACCGGAAACAGAATGATGCAATTTTGAACAGCTTTTTCGCAAACAGAGTATTAAAAATGTTTTTTTGCAATGCAACAGCTTTTCGTATGTAGCGGCATCCCCTGGTTGTATTGTGACATATGAGAGCATGATATACCTATGAACTTATGCTCAATTCTGTGAAAGAGAATGAGACAACTCGTCAACTCGTGTGTAATATAACATGAGGCATACACCAGGTATGTATGATGTTATTTAATGAAATTGTTTAAAAAAATTGCGTATTATAAATTACCTACCTAATTAGAAATGGGGAAATACGCGAGGTATGAAAAAGAAAAATAATATGCAAAGCACAATTGCAATATATAAATTTGTTAAATAACTTTTAATATCTTTTCTCAGTGACAAAAACTGAATATTACATACAGATCTTCAAATTAACATGATTTTTCTTATTCTACCATTCATCGTTTCTCTAATTTTACACGAAGACCATTTTCTGGCCTTGTAATTTACCTCGGACAAAACCACTACATCTTCTCTCTTGTCCACGTTAATTACTTTGTACCCTCGGAACACCTTAGATATTATCACCTTCTCTTCCATTAATGCGAATTTTTGTCCTATGCAATTACGAGGACCTGCAGAAAATGGGGCGTAGGCAAATGGATGTCGACCTTTGACATTTTCCGGTAGAAAGCGATCAGGGTCAAATTTTTCTGGGTCTGGAAATACCTTGGGGTCCCTGTGCAGGAAGAAGAAGAGTACCCAAATAATACATCCCGCGGGGACAATGGATCCATCATCCAAGAAAAAATCATGCGTCATTTTACGCCCGATGAAGGGAACACTCGGATATATCCGAAGACTTTCTTTGATACAGCATTCCAGATACTTCATCTCGGCAACATCAGCCAGTGTGACGTCTCGATCTTTATCATTTCCAAAAATACGGTCAAGTTCTTCGTGGACTTTTGCTTGAATATCAGGGTTACAGGCTAGCAAAAAAATGGCCCAACTGGCAGCCGCAGAAGTGGTATCATGACCTTCGAACATGAAAGTATCAGTTTCCTCTCGTAAATTTACGTCGGTTAGCTCAGAGTCTGTCTCTTGAGCCTCGAGGAGCAGGTCCAAAAACGCCAATCGTTTCTTTGATCCGACGTCATCCTCTTTCTCTGTGGTCTTGGATCCCAGCTTTTTCATCTCTTCTCTGTCCTTCTTCCTTTCCCTAATCACAGACTCGGTGAACTCATGCAAGATGCTGATACACCTGCTTTCTTCCTTTCCAGCCTCAGTCAAATTCCAAATTACATTTGGATTAAGCCAGGGTCGTAAAACACGGTATTGCAAAAGTTCTGTCATTCTGTAGATTGCCTTCACGTAATCCGAGTCGCATTCCTGCTGAGCATTAATCTTCCTTCCCATTGCAGTCTCGCAGATTATGTCTAGGGCGCAGTGTGTAATAATTGGGAAAATGTCAAAAGTTTGGTCTTTCTTTCCCTCTAAAATTGACGTAAGTGTGGCGCACTGCTCATTGAAAACCCTGATAAAGTCTTCCAAAATCTTGAAATGGAATGCTGGAGTGAGCTGTTTCCTCCGGTGGAACCACTTTTTCCCTCCACCTGTAAGCAGACTGACTCCAAGCCAGGGGTAGAGGAGCTCATACTCGCCACTCTTTTCAATTTGGGCTTGGGAAGAAAGAATGGTCTCAACATCTTTGCCGTTGGTCAACATTACGTATGACTGGAAGCCCAGAAATATTTTGAAGCGTCTGCCATACTCACCCACCCATCTATCAAGGACCTTGAGGACTTCTGTAATAAAAAACAAATAAATGACGTTTTAAAAACTATTGCACGGAATTTGCACTTGTATAACTTTCAGGAGTCTCTCATTACCCCCGCGGGGTACGCTAAGGTCTAAAGCGTTTCCCAAGACTGGAAGTGAGGGTGGACCGGGGAATTTCTTCAACTTTTGCAGATGCCTCCATCGTTTGTACCCGTTCGTCACCAGAAAGTAGACGAAGACAGCGGTTATAGCTGATACAACGATGCCTATCAACATCTTCTATATTGAATTTATAACTTGCGGGCCAAGGTCATTTAAAAGCGCAATTCCAATATTTTCTTATTGTCCACTTGCAAGAAGCATGTGAAATAATTGTGAGAAGATCTACACAGCCTGGCAAAACATCTTGAATTGAAATGAAACGTGGACTTCTCATCTCCTTTGGACACACAAAACCTACTGGTACATAAGAAACACTGGTACGTGAAATGGCAATGAGAGTAGGATGCATCAATTATCCCTTAACTGGATTCTCATCTCATCATCTTGACCAAAACGCTAAACCTGAATATCAAGTTTGAGCGTGCGTGCTTTTTATGCTGTTTTAGCAGTGTAGGTATTCTATGCTCCAGTAGGTGTAGTATGCCAAATCTATTAAATGCTGTTTCATGAAATGTTGTTTCATCAGGAAAAAATATTGTGTCAGTCAGTTTTTGTGGTATAGGAAAGAGTGTTTAAAATCTCGATCTGTAGCTTGCAATAATCTGCACTTAAAAAACAAAGGTGAAGCAAGGTTGTTTTTATGCAGTCACAAGCACGCAGCATTTCTGTCTGACCAACATTGACGCGACAGACATCAACCAAACATTTTGTAAAAAGTGTCAATGAACAAAACAAAAAATTGCATGCGTGGACGTCTTTTTTTGTAGAAAATCTGCAGAATTTTCATTTTCATGATGATATTAAAACAATATCGTGTGGATATGAATCCGCTTTGCTTTGAGTATGCTTAGTTTATGACCTAAATTTCAGCTTATTTTTTCTAGTGGTATTAGCATGCGAGTTTTAATAACTTATTCAACCTCTGTTCAAATTGAGTAAGTCATACGGCGCTAAGAACCACTGAAGACCATTTCTTGTGATGAGCTCACATTTAAGCGTTTTCGTTTTCTCTGCTTCCATATTTCTTGTCAATAACCGCTATTTGAAACATATGCATTAGCTTATTTAACATCAAAATAAACAACAATTAAACTGACTCAATTTACAATTAATAAATACAATGATAAAATTGAATTCAGGAGTTCTACTTCATACTTACACCAGGGAAGGAGTGCAAGGTTTAATTCCAATTACCTATGTGCATATTGCCTGATCATCATATCTCGATTACAAAGTATGAACCATACTCAAGGTCATGTAAACCTTGAGTTGTGTAAATTGGTGGTCTATGTTCAGCCAGAGAGATACAAGCAAAGAAATGGAAATTCGGCTTGGAATCACGTTGCTCAGTTAATTACTAAATGCAGTATATGTACTACATGTATACCTATTTAAAACATTTTTTAGCTTTTGCTCTTGCCCAGAATGAGGTTTTCATACACCTTTGGATTAAAAATCAGCCCTATCCGCATGCATGGGTAAAATCATTCGAAAGTGTTAAAGATATTGCTGATAATTCTTCCTATGTGACAATGATTATGAACTAGTAAAAACTGTTGAAGTTGCAAAAAAGTGCGTAAAAATTTATTAAATAAATAAAAATGATGTTTACCCAGAAATTTAGAACCGTAAATACATATCATATTTTGGTAGTTTTTATATGTAAAGAAGACACTTTTGATTTTCATGAATCAATACTTTCCTGTTGACTTTTAATGATGCACCCAAGTTGAAATAATATCAATTAATTACGAAGGAAGCAAATGGCAATTGCTTCAAAACAGATGAAATGGAAAATGCCAATGGTCGATTGAGATTTTAAGGAAGGTAACAAATTATGCGCCATATGTTTATCATTAAAATTTTCTCACGGTGGTCGATATTTATTTCTCTCGCTTGACCACATATCGGCAACAGATTAACAAAGTTGCTGAAGATTAAACTTTTTCCCTCTGTCAAAGTCAAATACTATTTGGCTCATGTAACTCAACTCTTACCCTGTACTTTTACTATTAAAACAAGCGTACTATTAAAACACTATTAAAACTAAAACTCGTATTAATAATTTTCCGAGTAAAATTGACTATTCAAAGATGAGGTGCTCTCGAGATTTGGTTGCACTCAGTTGCTCCATCATTGTGGCAGTGTTCGCTGTCCCCTCACATTCTAGATTGTTTCATTTTGAAGCAAGTGCACCGTCCTTAATTTGGTCATCCTATGGAAATTATAACGGGCTTCAGCTTGAGAATGAAACCACCACCACCACAGAACGTTCAATTCCGCAGAATGCTACTTTGGACACCACGACTGACATCATACCGACTTTCTGGTTAATTGCTAGAGGCTTCAAGCACTATCTGGAGTATTACAATGACATTGTTCAATTTAGAAACAAATCCCACGACGTCGGTTCTTGCTCGTACTACATGGCAGACAAAGACCGTGATATCCTTTCAGAGACTGATGGAATATGGGTGGCATGCCAAGATCAAGAAATGCCATCATTATGCCTCACCACGCCTAGTCAACCCTGCTACCCCTTTATTACATACGATTCAAAAGCAACGGCAAACCCACGATTGCGCACAATCAAAGTAAAATTTGCAGTTAAAGGGTTGGCTGTACTACGACTAAAAGTTAATGACAAGTGTTTTGATTACTCATTAAGAAAAGACCCGTTTTCGCTTTGTGAGTACATTATTGTGAAGGAGGGAAGCGCAAGTGATGAAATTGGATATGCAAACGGCTGGCATAAGCTTCTATTTAGTTTTTTTCCTGATCTAAATAATCCGGTAATTCATTTCTTTATTAATTAGATAATTTCATTCTATATTCTTATTAATTTTACCGATCTGAATGTGTAATTTTGTGTGTAATTTTTTTAGTTTCGTTCGTTCACCTTTGAATTGATTGCGCGTTTCCAGCATGACGTCGTGCTGGTAGACAAAATTGAATCAACGGACTACCTTCTTTGCGACCAAGATGACACTCCATGTCCGACTCTACCAAC
Organism: Seira sanloemensis; assembly: GCA_027743915.1. Taxonomy (NCBI): domain Eukaryota; kingdom Metazoa; phylum Arthropoda; class Collembola; order Entomobryomorpha; family Entomobryidae; genus Seira; species Seira sanloemensis. The sequence goes on along the minus strand of JAHZMY010001548.1, from coordinate 7,677 downwards.
GACACCATTTCCAACATTCACATCACCAACAACGACTCCCACAACAACCACGACGGATTCTATTATTACAGACGACGATTCAGACCCGACAACGTGGACAACAAAGCCCCCAGAAGAATCTACAGGAACTTCTTCTCCCCCTTCTTCTTCTCCTTCTCAGTATCCTTCTGCACTTTCAATAATTTTAACTCACTTTGTGTTATCATGTTTTCAGCTGTATCGTTATTAAATATGTGCTACTATTAATAATTATTTTACACGTATAAAATCACGCTCCTCCAAAATAATCCCTTTAGGTATTTAGATGCATTTAAATAAAAGTCAAAAGCTCTATATCGGTGTTTAAGGGGCAATGTGAAAATAAATAATAAAAAGAAAATTACCACCATTTAGAATGCATGCAAATATTATTCATATACAATGTACATACTTTACGTATAAATTGGCTAATATTTTGACATTGTCACTCTAAAAATCAAGGTTATCTACACCATTTTGTTTATACGTAGATGATACTTTCGCCGGAGGCTACTAGAATTCCAACTTATAATAATAAGCCAAAATAATATGCAATAATAATTATGCTATGCTCAAAACTTTTATTTAAATTAGATGTTTCAAAAATAATTTTCGGGATGTAAGGTAGATACAAATCAAAACGATTGCTAGGTTTGCTCAAGATGCGACTAATAAGATAAGGTTAAAATATTGACAAAAAGTTAAATCCATCAAAGTAAGCTAAGTACGGTAAAGGTGCCACTTGTGAACACAATGACCTTCCCCATTATTTTGAGCTGATTAAATCACTTGCACCTGAAAATAAGATTTTTTCCCACGGCATGTTTTCACCATTTGGTAACGCTAAATGAAACTTTTATGGCTGGTTAATTCTTGCCACTTCACAAAGCCTACTTTGCTCGCACTACATAGTTTACCTTTATTCCAGCAATTCTTTCTTTTTTATTCTTGTGAAATGGCATTTATTATCAAAAAGCGTATGGTCAGAAATTTCAACCTGCCAAAAATTTGCTTTTTTGTAATTTATTATTTGTCACTCTCGGCTTCCGGTTTGACCATTAAAAGCGTCGACAAATATTCATTCCAGAAACCTTATTTATTCGATGCTTGGAATTCTAGTCTGGACCATGCAGGAGATATCAAGGGAACAAGGTGGGAAGTTCCCAGAAACTTGTCAAAATGGATGGAGTATTACGCTTCCACATCATCATTTCAAAGTCATCACGAAGACAGCAGAACGTGTGCCTTCTTACTGACAGAGTCTGAATTGGAGGAGCTGCAAGAACGTGAAGGGATCTGGGTAGCTTGTCAAGATCTTCTGCTTGATACTGGCTGTGCAAGTATATCGGGTTCGCCTTGCCACCCCTTCATGTCATACGATACTGGTTCGGCTTGGTTTCCGATGAGAACTGTGAAAATCAAATTCATGTTGTACGAGCTGGGCATATTAAGACTGTCCATTGGAAGAGATAAAGCATGTGTGGATTATGCCTTAAGGAAGGATGCCTTTTCGTCTTGCGAATTTAGAAAGGTTCATAGTGACAGGGAAAATGGATGGTTTGACGCTGTCTTTACCTTTGACCCCGAAGAGGATATATCGGTAATGAAATGTATTTATATTAAATATATATTCATTATTGGAGACTTCCGATATGGAAATCGAAGAATACAAAGTTATAAGGATATGTAGCTACATATGTACCTATTTACTTTGTTAGTTTACAGAAATGAGAATAGACATGATAGCAAGATTTGCAAAGGACGTGGTGATAGTTGACAAGGTAGAAGTCACAGAACTTTTATTGTGCGAGGATGGAGTTACTCTGTGTCCCACTCCTCCAGCACCAAGCACGACTACAGAGATATCCCCATCCACTGGATGAATCTTCTGAACCGACGGAAGAAGAAAGTGAAAGCACATCTCCTACCGTCGGCACAACTGATAGTGAAGAGGATACCACAAGCACTCTTGATGACGGCACAGAGGAAACGTCGTCTCAAACTACTCCTACCACCGAGGTCAGCGAGATGACTTCTTTAGAATCTTCTACCACCAACAATGAACAAACAACCACCGAGTATAGTTCAAAATCCAGTACAGCATTCTCCACACAAGAGACAGAAACTACAGAAGTGGGTATCGAAACCACGACATCGATATCCTCAACAACTTTGAATGGAACGACTACCGAGAATACGCCAGGACCAACTTCGACCCCAGAGGTGACCCAGTCAGAGGGCACATCAACGCCGCCCATTACAACAGCAGACCCTAGTTCTGCCCCGAACATAGTAATTGCACTACATACAACTTTACCTTTATCAATAGCCTTCTCTATTTATGTATATATGCTTTCTTTTTTATGAAGTGTCAATTTGAATTCCTAAGTTAGGAATCCTAATTAATATTTAACATAAGGTCGACAACCTTCCCGAATATTTTTATTTGAAATTAAAATATTTATTTTAACGAATGAAGATTAGAATATCGTAGAGTTTAAGATTTAAAAATGTACAACAATAAGTTTTTAGTCATGTTATCTGATACAAGTCACTTTCTAAGGCAAATATGGAAACTCGCTATTATCGCTATTTATTTACTTGCTAGAGAAGCCCTTTCTGCCGGTCGAATGTACCTTTCACCTCCATGCTTGGTCCATTCCTTTTCAAATTCATACTCTAAAATCTCCGCACCCCTTTTCCGCGTCAACCCTGTTTCGTTCAGTTTCAACTCGCACATTTGCATATCATCGCGACCTACATTGAAGAAATGAAGAAAAAAACAGTACGTGTCAAATTGATAAAAATTGAATTGTATTAGATTACCAGTATCATTATTTTGCTCATACCCGCAATCAAAAGAGTAGCCTCTCTGCCCGCATGAATTTCCATTTGTCTGGCGATAAACTGTCCATCAAAGTGCGCATACCACAATCCTTTGTTTTGTCCGTCTTTCGTGAATGGAATGCGGAAATACCGTTGACTATCTGACGGCGTGGGACTGGGTGCATTGTTTGGATAAATGTGCTGATGTCATCAAAGTGCGCATACCACAATCCTTTGTTTTGTCCGTCTTTCGTGAATGGAATGCGGAAATACCGTTGACTATCTGACGGCGTGGGACTGGGTGCATTGTTTGGGTAAATGTGCTGATGTTGATAAACTGACTTTGGAGCTCTTTGCTGCTCCTCCATGACATCAGCTCCGGTGCTCCTACTTGGTCCTGAGGGACCGCTTGTATTTCTGCTTTGATTCCTCGCCTTCCACGCGTGGTAGACTTTGAGCCTCCTATGAAATTCTTCTCGGCAAGCTTCGAGCAGCTCCACATCACAACTTGTATTAATAGTGTCCCTCAGCTCTGAGTATTTCCATCCGGACAAGTCGTACTTTTTTCCGGCTCTGGAATTTATCACGTGGTTACTCCTCCTCAGGGAACCAGTATTTGCATCTGCGCTGAGGTCCATCGTCGCACTTGACTCAGCCGCGAGTCTCATTGCCAACTCGGTGTCTCGCTTGTCTTGCTCTAGCATCACGATTGACGCGTGCTCCTCCTCGGTTTTGACGGAGGCTTTGGCCACTGCCTTCATTTTTGCTGCCATTTCCGCCTCCTCTTTCTTTCGTCTAGCCTCAATTTCCGCTTTCCTGAAATTAGACAATTTAATGAATAAAGTTCATATACTTATCATCTCATTTAAAAAAATATATATATGTACGCTTCACTGACTTTTTTCTATTCTCTTCTTCCAAGAGACGTGCTCGCTCCTGCTCCTCTTTCTCTCGCTTCTGTCTTTCCATCTCTTCGCGAACCTTTCTCGCTCTCTCTTGTTCTTCCGCAATCCGCTCGGCTTCCACCCGTTGGCTCATTGTCTTCACGAGAGCTTCGGTTTTTGTGAATAAGTCTTGGCAAAGTTTCTCAATTTCTTTGGAGCTCAAGTTGGGAGAGGACTACAACGAAATGATTATAAAGTACAATTTCAATGTCTTGAAATGCAAGTGAAAGCTCCAGAGATTTTTCTTTCCTGTTCAATCATTACCTTAATTTTTTGGGTCGCCGCAGCAAGATCCGTTTGTAACTTTTTGATATCTGTTTGACTTGCATCTTTATTTTTCTTCATCTTCTGCGTTGTTTGCTCCAACGACTGTACTTGACCTACCAGGTTCCGAATTCGGTTCAGCCCTTGGATTCTAGGACGATGTTTCTTTTTGGCAAGATACATTCTCACAGTCTTTTGAATCACGACAAGGTTTTCTCGGCGATAGATGATTTTATTTTTCACTGTAACGTAATAGGTACATAAAATTAATCAACCCTCATAAGCTTTTTTCTCAATTTCTATTACTATGTACTTGTCAACCTTCACTTACGTTTAATCACGGACAGTGCGCCATAAATTGACTTTTTCCATTTACTCAATATGATCCACTTTCCAACCGCGCTAACCATCTGCTTCAATGACTCTGGATCTGTTCTCATAATTTGATCAAATTCCTTAAATTTCCCAGGTCGAAAAAAGACCCGGGTTAGTCCAAACTTGAAGTCATCCTCCGACAATCCCAAAGCTTTGAATAGTGCTCTGCAGAAAAACCTCGGATCCAAGTTGGAAAGTTTTGGTGGAAGTAGCGATTTATAAGTAGAGTACAGACTTGAAAACTGAACTCGACTCGGAAACCCTCTCTGCATGAGTTCCAACACGGACGTCATTCCAGCGCTTTGCAACTGACTCAGAATTTGTCCACCTTCAAACACCCCTTGAACCATTTTTGCATTTGGCTTGATGCACCTTATGAAGGACGTTCCAGTGCCACGGAGCTTGTCCAGAAGCTCGGCGAGTTGACTTCTAAACTTGCTTGCTACGCTGACGTACACCAGTTTCCCAGAATGCTGAGATGACTTTCCATTCACGACAAAAAGTCCCTTCAAGAACTGATTTCCGCTTTGTTCCTGTACCATCCCCTCCAAAGAGGCGTGAAGGGCGTCATTATTCTTTTCTATGAACTGTGCGGTACTGTAGCACACCGCCCCAGCGAAATGTCTTATAAGGAATCCTTCCTCGTCCCTGTATTCCCTGTGCTCTTTGATCTTGCTCTTTCTGGGCAAGGCCAAACGAAAGTGATTGGGATACTGTCTATGAATCTCGGAGGTGAAATGGGAGGCTGAAGGCTTGGGTAACTTTGATTCTTCGTCCAGAATGCTCAAAATCCCTGACCTTTGGCTTTCAATCAACTCGATGCAGTCAGAGTTGTCAATGTATTCAATTTTGGGAACGCCAAGTTGCTCCTTCTCGTAGAGAGTTTGTTCATCTGATAACACTCTTTCATTAAAAAACTGCTGTAGTTTTTCGTTACCTAAAGCATAATTTGAAACATAACTCAAGTGATTCCTTTGTTTTAATTTGTACAACACAATTTGTATAACTTATACTCACAGTAATTGATGCAGAATTGTTCAAAGCAGTTGTTTTTCTTTCCAAAGAAATATTCGAATCCCGCAATATCTATAGAAAATTGTAGTTGTACAAAATCAATTATTAATGAGCACTTGAATTATATTTTACTTTAATTAATTTATTAATTAAGGGCTTTCACGTACCCAAAACTCCTATATATGTCGTGTTGGAGGATTTGAACGGAATGGATCGGTTGATTCGGCTGACAATATAGTCAAATAATTTGGAATACATGGCTTTGGCCAACGCATCTCTGAAAAGACAAAGAAGTGTGTATAAATATTTTAGTGTGACAAGTTCCATTTCATTACAACATTTTGGTACCTTGCATGTATAGCTTCGTGTGTCTTTAATGCGACCATGATGACAGTGCCTTTAAGTCCACCTTTTGCAGTTTTCATTCAACGCTTACAACATTTTGGTACCTTGCATGTATAGCTTCGTGTGTCTTTAATGCGACCATGATGACAGTGCCTTTAAGTCCACCTTTTGCAGTCTGCATAACACGTGATGTGAGACTTGTCCTCAGCTCATCGATATTCACACCAATGAGCTGCGCAGCCAACTTCAAGCTAGCTTCTGTGGCGTCTTTCACTTTGCAGCCACCTCTCGTGTCATCAGGATCATCTTCAAAGTCCACATTTCCAAGATGGAGGACTGAAGCCACAACGGTGTAAATGGATAATCTGTCATCCGCCCCAACTTCTAAATGCTCCAAAGATTTTTCCAAATTCTGGAAATCCTTAGTATCGTGGACTATGGGATCACTCAATGTCTGACCAAAAAATTCGCAGAGACCTCTATTCAAGTAACGAAAGTCGGACAAGGTTTTCCCACTCAACCCCAATTTTTGCTTGAGGGAGTCTGGAGCACCAGCTATAAGCTGGTAGAAAATGTGATAGTTTCTTTCCGAGCTTGCTTGAGAACATATTCTTGACTTCTCCAGGAGGTAATGCGAGATAAAGCCTCCCGAAACTTTGTTGCAGTTTTCAAAGTGAATCTCAATAAATTTTCCGAATCGACTCGAGTTGTTATTACGGGTTGTTTTTGCATTTCCAAAAGACTCCAGGACAGGATTTGCATCCAGAATCTTTTGTTCTATGGGGCCTGCAGCGCTTCCCCAAGACTCGCATAGGTATCGGAGAATGTATTTGGTGGACTCTGTTTTTCCAGCGCCGGATTCACCGCTGACTATGATAGACTGCGATTGCTTGGTAGTTTTCATGTCTCGAAATGCCTTGTCCCCAACGGCAAACACGTGTGGGGGTAAGGTACCCAATGATTTACCCTGGTATCGTTTAATGGTGTCGCGGGAGTAAAGTCCTTTAATGTCCACGTAAGGGTTGACAGCAATTAACATGTTGGCAATGTAGGTCTATGCATAATTTTAAAAAATCAGTGTCATTCAGGTTTTTATATGCACAATGAACAGTAGTGTTTTAAGGAGTAGTTAAATACTTACATAAATCTGATTTTTATGAAACCGCACTCTGATATTATTGAGGAGAGTTGCCTCATTGAGATACATCAGGGAGCAATTGTCATCATAGTCCTGGTCTGAGTCATCCTCGGCCGGGTACACCGACTCATAGGGAACTTGAACTTGAGAGCTGGATCCACCCCGGAAATTGTTACTCCGTGAGTCTAAGGTGACAGTCACCCGGTCCGAGCCCAAGTCCTCGATATGGCCAAGGACAAAGCCCTCGTTGGGCTCAGATACCCAGACCCGTTGCGACGACATGAGGAGTAAATGGTCTGCCATAATTGCAAGTCAAAATGATTAGCACAATTTCACCACGAAAAGAGCAAACTCAATGACAAAATTCCTAAAAAGCCTTCCTTCTATATTCAGTCTGTAGATGCACACATGCAATTTAAATTGTCAAATATATCACTTTCGTTTCCTTTGTACTTATCAACGTGTACATTTTCGTAGAGTATAGACCTTGATCCCCATTTTTTACTGAGCGTGCGTCATTATATTTTATTTCATCTGCCGCTTTTGCACGTCTTCATTACACATTCACAGGAGTTTTAGTCCAAGGCACGCACGCTTCCCCTTATACAATACAAATATATGAAATTTCACACAACACCAAACTTGGTACTTGGCAAAATGTTGAAATAATGAAATCCATTTTTCAGAATTGAAAATTATTATTCACAGCGGCACATTTTCCCTAAGCAATATGGATGGATTTTTTTGAGACAA
>JAHZMY010001547.1:0-16736 GCA_027743915.1 Seira sanloemensis | reverse complement strand
CACTTTTAGCTGATGCAATGACTACTAAATTGTAGAAAAATCTATTATTCTAACAATGTCATTAGGATAAAGTGAATTGGATTCATATATTTACAGTGTAGCGTTCTAATCAGAAAAAATGAAAAATGTCACTATTTTGCAAGATTACTTAAACTCAGATGCCATCAAACTTCATCCATCGTTTGTGCTCTGCATTTCATAATATTTTCCCTATTGATTAGAAAAAATGACACCAAAAGGCTTTAATTATTACTGTACTTAAGCTACAGCTTTTATAAAAGTATTGCAACGGTACATTTGTAGTAGGTATGGCTTTTTTTACTCTAAAAGTTCAATCGATATTTTTACAATTCGATGCAAATGAAGTCAAGATGCAGGAATCTCTGAATTTATAAATCTGTCTGCACACACGTTATCAGGGCCATCAAACTAATCAAACTAGAATGTTATTTAGATTTAATGACAACACTTGATGCACACTATGAATATATTTCCATGGATTAAGCCATTTAGCCCACTGCTCCCTCCCTTGAATGAATTCATCATCAAAATCTCATAATCCTTTCTGCTACCACACGTACATATACAAAATGTTGGACACTCAAGATTAGAAAAAAATGCGCATGTTTATATTTTTATTATTTCAACAAATCAATTACCTGCCATTAAAAGCTGCATGTTTAACAAAGATTGAAAAGTAGGTAGAGTGAATTATTGATTGGCTCACCTTGAAAACAAGATTGAGTCATATTTACCTACATGCCATTATGCGTGCCAAAAAAGGCACATTTTTGACTAAATGTTTTCACGATCTCTCTTTTGGTTCCAGTCACCACATCATCGCATAGTGCAACATTTACATTTAAATTGGTAATAGAAAAAAAACCCAGCGTCTGCTTTCACATTTCTGGTCGCTAATCCTCCCATTTCATCTCACTTATTAGAACAATGCAAAATACAAATTGGGCTGATGCGGGTACACATGTAAAAGTATTTTAAAAGTAATGATTTTGTCGGTCACTTTTTCCCCTCGACAAGGATTGAAACTGAAAGAAAGCGTACGAAATTCTGTACAGGCTAACAAATAACGGCAAATTAGACAGAAATAGAGCATCATGGCTTTTGTGTTAGTGAAAACGTTTCATTTGCCATGTATATAATTCATTTTTATTGGGACTTTTTTGATCACGACGACCAACCCTATTATCATATAGTTAATCATCATCATCGCCAGCATGCCTACTACGATGTTCTCTCGTATAACACAAGTTTCTCTGCCTTTCAGCCATTGTTCACTGAAGTTCACGAAAATGTTTAGCACAAAGAGATTAAACTTCTTGGGCAGGCCCTATAAATATAACGACATTACTTATTGTGCCTGAGCCTTTGAGTCGAACTTAATTTTCTATTTCACTTCATGACATGCAAAAAAAAAGATATTGAAAGCGTGTTTAGGCGCTGCAAATTGTTGACTTCAGTCTTCAGTATTAGAAACTTGTGAGTGTGTGTGTACACAATGAAATGGCCCAGCAACGGATATAATTCCACGCTGTGGCGTACAATAAGGATATAGAAAGTTTGATGAAGTAGAACATCGGGGGGAATTTATTAAATTCACCGTTTTTATCAAATCCTACTCATGTTTTTCCTCGTGTTCCTATAAATTACGCGTTGTGTTCTTGATTATGATAATAATTACAATGGAGATGGCAATCTCGGCGAGATTAGGTGAGTAATGGTGCCGCTCTTTGCGTAGTTCGTTCACTGAGTTAGTAAAGCGAACCAAATTGAAATGACACACTCTCATTTTCGAAAAAAATATAGATGTATAATAATAATATGCTCAAGTTACAAGCGACGTAACGATTTTCAAGAAGGAATATACAAGTATGTATGTATATGTATATTCGTCACTTTATTTTTTGCATGTCAAAGGAAATTGTATTATGCGTAACCATGAGTCACTTTGATTCTCTATCTTTTTGCAAATTTTTATCACAACTCGCAAAACTATCAAGGCTTTGATCCAAATAAAAAAAATACTTTTGTCCGTATCTGTATCAAATGTAATCAGTAATCTCGAATAATTATAATAATGTGCCATGAATTTATTGACACGCACATATTCCCTTCTTTATCAACTCGCAAAACTATCAAGGCTTTGATCCAAATAAAAAATACTTTTGTCCGTATCTGTATCAAATGTAATCAGTAATCTCGAATAATTATAATAATGTGCCATGAATTTATTGACACGCACATATTCCCTTCTTTACAGAATAACAAGAAATTACAAACGAAAATGGAAACATGCTAGATTATCACAATATTATTGTGTTCCAATTTTTATTTCTTACGATTACTATTAGGTGAAATAATCGAATCTTTTTTTCTTTCTTTCAAGCCTTTTGCCTTCTTCATCATCATCAATCAAGCTTTGCATATTGAGCATCCTAATTACGAAACCTCTTTTATTTGTTTGTGAAGAGAAACATGTAAATTAGGAGACATGTGTCGAGCTCACTCTTGGCTTCCAGCGTTTTCGCTACCCCCATTCAGCAGAAAAAAGCTTTTTAATTACATCAGAGCATTAGCCTCTCATATGTCCATATGGAGACGACTGTTAATTACCCACGAGATTTAATGAGCTCCTTCATTTACTCTCTTGAAGGATTTTGCAGATGCACGTTGTATTTATTATATATTGAAGCATCATCGATAATCATTTTACTCGCGCTTTTCTTTTCTCAAAGATTTGTGAAGAAGGCAGACGAATTATGATTGAAGGGAGTGAAGAGCAGTAAAGTGTATTTTTGGCGGAATTTGTATTATGTATTATGCAGCTCCACATTTTGAGCTTCCTTGATGTGATAAATCAATTGAATGCTTGAGCTTTTTGCTCTTCAGGCGAATTCTCGCATATTTTTTTACACTTTTTCAAATCCATTTGTATAATCTTTTGAGCAAACTCATGCACCAAATATGTAGCCACAATAATGAGCTTAAATGAAGCAAAACGAAGAGAGCAATCATTACCGTCATCATTTCCACCACGATTATTACCTCATAACATTTTATTTTCGTTTCAAAATCTATATTATGGCGTATTAAGCGCGCACTAGTTTAAGCCTGTTACGGCGCAGTGGTTCACTAAATGTGGAAACTCAAACATAAATGTTTACTTTTGAACAAAACCATGTGCTTTCTTTACACAGAAATTAGGATCATTACGACCTATTCACTTTTTCCTTACGTTTTCATTCATAACCACGCATAAAAAATTCATTGAATGTGGAGGAATTCATCCATGTTTGGAGGCGTAGGTACAATTCCAATTTGAGCCCTGAGCACATACGCTTTGCCCACAAAAGCTACGTTACGTGCAGTTCCGATTAGATCATCACTCCTTCATTGAAAAAAAAACTGATGTTGATGATGATGATCCTAATGGTTTGAATATTTTAGAGCGGTGGAGGGAAGGTGACATTTACGAGCCAAAGAAAAATTACAGCCGCTTTGCACACACAAAAGGTGATTACAACGGCAAACAGTTTTACCCCTGTTCAAACAATTGCACAGTGTGACCAAATCACGTCAGTAATGAAAAGCTTTTGAAGTGTTACGCAAAAAATTGTTGTAACAACAACAATATTAAAAAGGAATTAAGCGTTTGGGCTATTTAAAAATGTGGAGTAAGTTAGCACAGAATGTGATTGTCGCTGTCGTGCAACCACCACCACCACCCTTCTTTGCAAATTTCCTATCGACAGTAAAATAGCAGCCTCCATTGTGCGTAGATATTTTTGGTGAGCAGACCATTAAAAATTTTGGAAACAATCATAGTTCAGCTAGCCATAAAGTGTTTGATGCAGGAAAAAATATTAGTTGTAAAAAATTTGTGAGAAGTTTTTTTGCAATCCATTTTTGATGATTTGCATTGTACTTGCTGATCTACTAATGCTAATGCTAATGCATTTCCCCAAGATTTCCCTTGTTCCTGCAATGATGAGTGATGATGAAACTTTTAACAACTTCAAAATGTTTTCAAGACTTTGCTCGATTTTCTCTACTAGTAATGAGCTTGCCATTACAATCAAAGTGTGAAAGAGCTATTTTCCTTTTCGAAAATTTTAAAGACCTTTCAATTACTCGAGTATCATATATGCGCTAGGGGCATGTATGTATACACTCTGCTTTTTAATAGATGGGCAATTCAATCTGAAAAAAAGCTTTTTGAAGTCGTCGTCATGATTGCAATTTCGATCTGGTTCAGTGGCCCCGCTGGCCCTTTGTATAATGTTACATTATTACACGCTTTTCAACTGAACAGCTAAAAAAGTGCTTCCTTCAAAACAACTTGCAGAAAAGGGCCTTTCTCGCGACTCATAAACTAAATGAGGTTAAGTTAAGACCGCAGAGCATTTCAGCATTTTCTCAAATGGACGAATGAATATCCCTAAAATTGAAACCAGCTCGTTGAAGTCTCTCCCTCCTCCAATATCCAATTTTTCCACCTGCATCAAAGTTGAATCGAAGAGAAATGTAATCGAGAAGGTCGCTGAGATGTTACCATGTACTCTCGATGAATTTGGTCTTTTGGGGAGTTTTCTCTGTTCACATGACAAAAGAAGATAAACTCGTTTCTTCCTCGATACCGGGTGTTGAGACGAGTGCATTTAAAGTGTAATAAAAAGGAATTATCTTCGAATTTGCCTGCGATACACCCATTTACAGCGCAATGGGATCTAAAAATGCGTTCCCACAAAGAACGTTAGAAAGAACGAGTATAATTTTCTCTGCAAAAAATGGTAATTAAAAGGAAGGATGACGGGAGTTTAATGATTATGGCTTTGGTGCAATGAAATGACAATGTACATGGAACTCCTTTCACAGCCACTGCCTTGCCTTCACCTCTCAGCCTCAGCCTATATATCATCATCCCCATCGCATTTGTTTTTTTTTGCGAGGTGAATTAACATCAGATTTCATTAAAACTGGTATAATAATCATGAATAAAAACGGGAGTTATTCCAAGTGTAGATACACGGTTCAATCACATTAATCGGCACATAACTACTGCCGTTACAGCTGTATTATGTAATGATGCAGAGAAAATGATTCAAATCGCAAAAATTATGGCTTTTCCCTATGCATATAATAAAATGTAAATATGAAAAAGTTTGTTCTTTTCCCGAGCGAGTTGCCACCTACCTCCTCCTCCTCCCTCGCGTTTCAACCGACCGACATTCTCCCCTAATTTACACAAGACGAGGGGCTCATTATCTGTACTCATCAAGAGTCGGGAAATTCTCTCCTCTTGCTCACCTAATAAGCATTTGCGTTGCACAGGTGCACTCTTGCCTCCGTTCAATTCACATGAGATCAAACGGATATCACGTCAAAGTCATTAGCAGTCTTGGCGAGATTCTCATGAACATTAACATGACCCAAACAATAAAGCAAAATATCAGTCGGAAGGGATTGTAAAGTCAGATAAGAGGGTTCATACTTATGTGTATGCAAGTATTTACATGAGAGAAGAGGCAAACAACCTGCTTAAATACGCCCGTCCAAAGTGTCATGCTCTCAACTGGAGTCCGTGTTGCGTACAATGCCATTTTCGCAATAATGCGTCTTGCATGTTCTCCCCGATAAGATGGGCATGATACCAGATGCTTATACTTTGTTACATCTAAACTGATTAGGACTGAAGAAAACCCACACAAGTAGCTGAAGTGGTCACAATAATTTCTTGTTTCTGTCACTTTTCATATCCATGCAGAAACAATATCTCTTTTCCTCTTCACATCGTCTCTCTCTCTCTCCTCTACCTCTCCCTCTCTTGCAATGGCGACAATAACCGGGGGTAATTCCGTTGCAGTTACGTAGTTGGAGCGCAGCCACAGCGACGATGATGGCGAGGAGGTCTATAAAACTCGTTATCAAATTCCTACCCAACTGTCATTTCTCTAAATTATGTAACATCATTTTACCGTAGCCAGAGAGAATTTTTTAAATACAAAATGCCCATTCCATGGCTATCATGAAACGACTTTCTTTCCTTGTGGAGGGGGCTTCCTCCTGTCAAAAAAAAAGGAATTGCAGTTGGCCTCGTGCGAGTGCCTCTGAGCTTTCTTCGTGATTTCTATGAATTCCTGTTCATCTCCTTGATATTATTGCTTCGAGGAGGCTGACAAAAAGGCTGATGATGTTCTTGAAAGATTTGTACACTATTTTGAAGAGATTGACTAAAGCGCAAGAAGGGTCTGAAGTGGAGAGGACGCAGTGGTGGAAAAATGATAATGATGCAAGATATTTGCAACAGTTCATCATCGTTTTTTATGAAACACATCACAGATTTTATTACAGTTTATGACTCAACCATTAATTTCTCCTCATGTACTGGGAGCACCACACCACCATACCATCATCATCATTATTCTTCCGAGGAGAAATTTTTAAAAGTTTAAAGGGGCCCATTACTCTGTGTTTTACTCAACCATTAATTTCTCCTCATGTACTGGGAGCACCACACCACCATACCATCATCATCATTATTCTTCCGAGGAGAAATTTTTAAAAGTTTAAAGGGGCGCATTACTCTGTGTTTCGTAGCAGAAACATTCGCCTGCTGCATCCTGTTTTTATGACAAGTAATCCTAAACAAGCATTTTTTTACTCTTGAGTGCAAGAAAGAGGTTTTGCACAAGAATGACATAAAAAAAGTTTTGAGAATAGACCGACGTTTGGCCTGACAAGTAAGTTGGGTGCACCGGTGAGTAATGTCTCCAATGTTGAGTCTCGCTGTCAGTTTGCCCAGAGTAAACCAGAACCCGCCTCGCAATTTATTGAAGTTTGTCTCTTTTCAAATACACGCTCAATTCAAATGGAATACAATGGGTCATTATCTGAGCATTTCATCGTTATATCATCCGTAGATACACACACAATTTATAAAGCAGCTTTTGCTTTTTCCCAACTGCAAAAAAAGTGCAGTATGGAAGAGGTTGAAGAAGAAAAAAACTCATTTCAACTTTTTCCTAATGCATGAGGGACAATGTAGCTGTCGGATTTTCAAAAGGAGTCATAAATTGACATCAACATGAAAACAATTTTTAAAAGGGCAATTTTTTTCAAGACAAGGTTCTTCCTCTAAGAAACCGGTAAGACACTGCACTTAAGACAAAAAAATGATTTGCTGAAGTGAGGGTGAAGATCGCGTACATTATTTATTACGGCTTGCTGCAGATTTGCAAGTTAATTACATGATAATTAACATCAACTGCAGATATTATTTAAATTATTTTTATGAAGAATTTTTCACTCAAAGTTGATCTTTTCAAGACGAGGCGGAGGGATTAGCATTGTAATGGTGTTGGATAATCGTTGTCTGAGGGAGAAAATAGTCTAATAAATTGTTATTTTGCTTACAAATGCAGCAAACTTTCTTGCAGCCAGCAGAAGGCTGAACTCCCTTCTCTTTTTCTATTATCTAAAGACAAAAAAAGGTTTGGCTCCTACAACATACTTTTGCTCTACGTAATAATAATTTAAACAAGCGCAAAATGGGAAATAGGAAACGCATGCACATGCACATTACCTCTCTATTCACCCCAAATTTTAGAGAAGGCGACGGAAAAGATCATCGAATGTCCCCAAACTCTGACCTGTAGATAGGAGCCACTGCTCGAACTGTCAGTAAGATACCCAACTGTACATAATGACAACTAACTGAGAAAATGACTACGTGCATACCAAATAGGTCTGTGTCGAAACACGTACTCGAAAGCAATTTCAGTGATAAGTATAAGGTGACAAAATTATGTGAAATGTGACTTCACCTCTGCGATGACGTGCTAATCTGTGACATCTTTTGTCTCCTTTATATGTAGCTGCGTTAGGAATACAGTTACAGAAAAATGTCACAATTAGTTAGAATAAGTGAGTTAGCATATGTTTTAATTTTGCGCTTTGGGTCATGCCATGCCATATACATATGTAAGTCACTAAAGTGAATAGCTATAGGCAGTGAATCCTTTGCAGAAACAGCATAAATCTCGTGATAAGGATAAACTGATAATGACACAGGCTGATGGGCAACACGGGTTTCGAAAAGGAAACGGAAAGGGGGAATGATAAAGCAGAAAAGGCATTGCAGACTCTTATATGATAAGGGCACGTGAAGCCTTCACGTAAAAAGCTCAAATAAAATCACAACGACAGAGGAAGTGATAACACGGCTGTAACGCACCATTTCGAATTGTAGCATCAGTAGTTTTATTCGAACTTTGATGAGTATCTCATCACTCTAAAATGATACTTGGTTAATACTATTACGTGTACAACTGTTGAACAAATTGATATGATAAGTGAAAAGAGAAAATTCAGGCTCTTCAGTCCATTGTGAGTAATTGAGAAAGTGAGCTCAGTAAAAGTGATGCAAGGCTTTACTGCGGGAATGTGTGTTTTGCTTGACGCGATAAATGTTCCGTTTGTTTACTTCCTTCTTCAAATAAATCTCTTCTTCTTTATCGCTATGACATCACAGTAAATACTGCGCATATATTACATTGTTGGTGTTGTTTGTATCTCTGAAAAAATGTGTGGTTTGATAAGCACATCTTCGCAACGATATGGGACAGCTTAGAACGATTTCGCCTTATACTGACCAGCCGATGTTTAAGATACTGCTAAAAATACATTAAAGCCACAGAAAGAATCCTCTTTTCTTTGAAAGTGGACAAAAGCTGCAAAACTCAATTTCTCATCGCATTTGCTCATTTACTTATTTCTCTTGTTTTGCAAATCCAATTTTTAAATATACTTTGCTCGTATTTGTGACCATAATTCTTAGCATTTGATTAAAACATATTGTGATAAAGAGAATCTACCACATAGTAATAGAGATCTCCAAGTTGGGGATAAAATCGATAAAGGCATGACGCTGCACGCTAAAAAAACTGAAATCTCTGCCGTGAAGAAGAGCGGTTGGGTGGATATGTTTGTTCTAACTTTTGAAGGTAACAACTCCATCATTTAAAGAAGGAGAGAGAAGGGGTGTTAAGACATAACTTATAATTGGCATTTTCACAAACCGTTCGTTAGCTCAGGCCTTCCTTTCACAACGTTTTCACCTGCGAAAATCTCGTATTGACTCAAATTGGGTGTACAAAAACTTGTGAAAATGCATACAAAAAGGAGTCGTACAACAGCTCGTCCGCCGAACACCACTCTGCCGCAGTAAAATCTAACGGACTTTTCTCCAAAAAAGGAAGTAATGCGTGAACGCGTGTTTGAAAACTTCGAACGCGATCATAAATAATTGCAGTGATCAACAACATCACTCAGCACAATGACACAAATGGTATGAAGTGAAACTTAATCTGACAATTTTTTTTTGAAAAAAACGACACCTTTGGAGATGCTGAATCAACATGAGAATGGCGATTAATAATAAGCTGATAATGATGCATCATTAACGAAATAGTAAAGGGACATGAGCACTTCTCGAATTGTCCTTTCAAACACTGGGCTGTAAACATTGGCTATAATAAGCCATAATTAAAATTTAGATGATACTCAAATCACAGCAAAGATAACAGTCAGCGTGTGTATGTCTATCTTACATCCTTATCATGCGCCATGTACATAGCTGTCCACACGACACACGAGCTAATCGTTTGCGCACTGCGTTTTCTGCCACAAAACAGAGTTTGAGACATGGCTTTGTCTTACGGTGTCATGATTGAAGTTGAGGTAGTCAGATTAATTTAAATTTCCCTTTCCTCCCTTCCCTCAAAAATACTTTAGTGTAATCTCGGCTCATTGTCTGAGTTTTCACGAAATGTGCCAAATGGCAGTAGTAATGCGGAGAGTTACGATCAACAATGAGGAATCAGAGGGGATAATAGTGATAAATTCAGAACTGAGAAGGAGGATGATGAGTGGAGGAGAGTAGAGGGACTTTCAAGAAAAACAAGGAAGCTTAAATTAGGAAAGAAAACTTCTTGTTTTGAAATTCACAGCTTATCTTAGCTAGTGAGAGAGAGAGAGAGAGACCAAGTAACAGAGAATATTTTATTGCACGCAATTTTTTCCTTTCTCATGCATGCAGATCAATGCATGAAAAGAAACTTTCTGAAGGGATGTGCAGTTTTTTTTGTAATGAGCTTGCATTCCATGTTTTAAGTTTGTGAACGACGCCTTCTTCGTCACACAAAAAGAATTGGTTGAATAGGCGTTTGTAACACGATTAATACTTTCAAATGCGTTCGTTTTTAGAAATTCGAGAGAAAAAAGTCTTCCTTTTTATGAAATCCTGTCTATTTTTTTTATTAAATTGGCGAGTGGCGTGAATGAGCATGAAAATGAATTTCCTTGTGTATAATATTTGATAATTTTCATACCTTATTCCTTTGTATCTTCGTAAGTTGGATTCACTCAAATGGGTTGGTGACTCCATGGTTTCCAACAATCGTTTAAGTTGTGCAGTCCCATATCAGTTAATGTAGAGTAGTGTTTTACTAAAAAATATGTAGCTCTTGAAAATATTTTGCCAACTCTTTAGATTTTCAGTGTCAAAATCTGTAGGTTTATTCGAGAAAACCGCAAAAATATCCGACTAAATTGGACTTCCCTTGCGTACGGCCTCAATTCCACCTGTTATATTTTCACCTGGAAGTTCATGCAAAAGCTACAAGAATTCATACATCAAGAAAAGTCCTTGTGCATAATATTTGATAATTTTCATACCTTATTCCTTTGTATCTTCGTAAGTTGGATTCACTCAAATGGGTTGGTGACTCCATGGTTTCCAACAATCGTTTAAGTCGTGCAGTCCCATATCAGTTAATGTAGAGTAGTGGTTTACTATAAAATATGTAGCTCTTAAAAATATTTTGCAAACTCTTTAGATTTTCAGTGTCAAAATCTGTAGGTTCATTCGAGAAAACCGCAAAAGTATCCGACTAAATTGGGCTTCCCACACAATGAAAATGATTGTTTTTTTTTTAAAGAAATGTTTTTTTTTGCGTACGGCCTCAATTCCACCTGTTATATTTTCACCTGGAAGTTCATGCAAAAGCTACAAGAATTCATACATCAAGAAAAGAGCACATGAATTATCTGTTCTCTCCATGCAACAGGTCACTTTTTCTCTTATCAAAAAGTCTTTTTTTCTTCTCTCGATTCTTTCACGTCTATTTCGGTAATAAGCACTGTATTCAACCCATGAAACCTTGCTCTTCGTGTTTCAATCTACTCCTCCCCGCATCGAAGGAAATTGCGTGAGAACAAGGAGAGCAAGGAGAAAAACCACACCACAAAACACGAAAGCAGCAAAAATATTTTTGAGATATGGAGTTCACTCTGAAAAACAAAATCCTTATAATATTTTATTCCGAAGAGCTACACATTTTTTATCAGGGCAAAAGCTACCGAACAAAGTATAAAAAAGTTGAACCGTCTCAGGCTACGAAAATATGTAATACGAGTCCTTCTTGGGTCTTTTTGAGAGCAACAGGTTGACTGATGCTGAAAAAAAGATGTTTCCACAACAGACGGGCAAGATGAGCAGTAAAACCTACACGTTTGCACAGGAAAGCACGCACATCTCTCTCTCTCTGGATCCAAATAGTTTTAAGAATTCAAAATCTGTAAAATCGAGCAAAAAATGTTTTTGGACAAAAAAGCCACCGCATGTGAATGTCTCTTCTAATGGTATGTGACTGCTAAAGATGATACTTACGTCGGCTTCATGAAATACCTTCAGAAAGATATTCACTGAATGAAAAAAAATCGAAAAGTCTGAATATTTTGGTGGGGTCTGTAGTAATAATAATAAAAAAATAGGCAAATCACTGAAAAAGTCGTCGCCTAGCTGTCGAGATGGACTTTTTCTTTTCTCTTTTTTTTCAGAAGGGCAAAACTTTTGTGTGCGTTTCTAATGTGTCTTGTACCCAAAGTGAGGAAGCGGAGACTCGAACATTGTTTCATATGCTTCAGGAGCAAGAATGCTGACTTGGCTGGTTGCAAACTCGCTTTTTGTCCCTAGAGGAGAAGCGAGAGACGAAACAAGATGCACATTTTTTTAATGTTCTCTCTAGAATACAGAAATCACTGCGAAGAATAGGGGAAAAACGTTCTTTTGCTCTTTACACTGATGATGATGACTTGTGGTGTGTACATGAGTCAGTGTGTCCATGCAGCATCAGTTCACACTCTTCAACTTCAGCTTGATTTTTTTCCCTGTTGAGGATTGCCAACAGTCATCACTGCCGCCGCGATCACCGTTTTCTTCCCAACAATATCAAGGTTCAATCTGAGCATGCAATGTACGTAATAATGTCTACATTGTCTCTAAACCCCAGTATCATACATGAGGACGGTCACCAATGCGAAAAATCGTAGAAGGTAGGCACAATGAGTCACTGCCGTCTTACAACAATTACCAACACACTACTGCGTATCTATGTTTTTTTTTCAAAAAAATCCTGCAAAAGTTGAGTCAAGCAATTGAACACACAAGTTTGGCACACACTTGATTTAAATTACTCATCTAATTAAAAACGGAAGCACGCCAGATTCTTGTTCTCATACGCGACTATTTTATGCTAACAAACTTGAATCGAATTTTTTTACACAAAGGAAATGAAATCAAGCAGTCGCTCCGAGACCCTGTTTCACTTTGCCCTGTTAGAAAATCTTATAGGCATTTTCACCTTTATAGCAAAGTTCATTCAGCAATGTCTTAGCTGTCGCAATTTTATTTTCGAAAAAGTTTTGCCGAATGAATAAAAACGTTTCACGTAAATGCGTTGTTTTTCACAACGTGATTAAAGATTCTGTAAGTCTTACACAACTTCCTCTCCTTCCCCTCCCAATATCTGTATACAACTCGGACTCGTATCTCTTCTTCCCTTTTTCCAGCTAAATTTCTACCTTCAGTTTTGGACACCTACCTTCTTCTAACAATGGCACGATTTGAGCAATGCTGTACGAGCGGAAATGTATTCTTACTTTATGCTTTTTTACACCAAACGCGTTTACGCTCCTGCTTTGAGGACTTGCGTGTGAATGTGAATTGCTTCGTCTTATAAGGTTCCAGATCCAATTTAAAAAATGAACATGAGTATAACTACTCATGATGTTGGTTGCGTACGTATATCGATAAGAGACAGAGAAAAAGGAGAAAACAGATACATACATAAATACATGCATACTCGTGCATGGACAGACGGTATGAAAAGATTACCTGGGTTGTGGATGAGAGTTTGGACAGGGAAATAGGAAAAAAATACTCCACACATATGTGCTTACTTCTTCTTCTTCTTACTATCTCACACAAGGTATTACTCATCAGTTTTATTTAAAGTGCTCCGCGATACGATGTAATGCAATGCAACATTGTTGCAAGGAAAAAGTGGCAGAGAGTCGGCCCAACAATAAGAAGACGGGATAAGGGAGAGCAGTGCGAGAGGTACAAAGAAAATGTTACAATGGGCTGAGGAGGGGAACGGTTCATTTTTACTTACGTAATATCCGACTCATGATCCTTTTTTATCTACGTTTTGCTAAGTCCAGAGCCCAGAGAGAGAGAGAGAGAGAGAGAGAGAGAGAGAGAGTCGACCCTCTCTGCATTTGAAGTGAATGCAGTTTGGGCTTACCTGAGAAGCACAACCTGTCTCTGGAGAATAAGGGAAATCCAGTTTATCATGTACTCAATTTCATAATTGTCGGTTTACATTCGTTGCATTCATGTGTGTATAGGAATGTGAGGCAAATTTTCGTCAAAAAATACAACACGGCTTAATCTAAAAAGGTAATAATGAGTCTTGAAATGTAGTAAAAGGAGTTTTGTACAGACTCGATTGCTAAATATGCTTTTGCAGTGCATTTCAAGCTTACCTATATTTTAGGAAGAAGTAAACAGTTTACACAAGTGCCTTCGCAATCCCCTCTCCCCTTTTGTCGGCCTTCATTCGATGCATACACGGCTTTTGCTTTTAAAATATTATCTCAACTCGTTTTATTCATGAGAGGACGAAGCAAGAGTTAAATTGGCTACGATATTATTATTCTGTAAAAGTTAGCCAGTGCCTGTCTCTACATATGGACTTGATGATATACAGACTCAAAGTTTCCTTTTAAATTGCAGAAAAAAGGTTTTTACAATGCGTTGTACAAATATCACCAGGTTATGTACCTCGTTTCATTCCACCCGTTTCCTGAGAAAATTTGTCTTACTACGCCCCCTTGACATCCGTTGCAGTTGTCCTAACGTAGGAAGTAAATATTAAGCTATATTTTCGAGATGTCTGTGCCAGGCCAGGTACAAATTTCGGTAGACTTACATTACATGCGTAGACCAACACCCTTTCAGAATTCAAAAGGAAACTTGATACTTACGTAATATTTAATGATAGGTATATTCATTCCCCTTTCAAAGGAAAAAGTTTGGTTCAAGGCATGATTTCAGTGTGCCTGCTCTTCACAGTCGAGAGTCATAATGAGCTGTAAATTATAAAGCACGGTTTTTCGCCTGGAGGAAATTTCCTGGATTTTTTGTTCAAGATAATGATACCAAAAAAATATTACTTTGTTACAGCTACAGCAGCGTATAATCTGGTCATAAAACGAAGTATGTATGCCGATGTGCTTCCAAGACGCACTATTTTCTATAACATATAAACTTTTCTACTACATTTCTACTAAAGAATTTCTACCAAGATTCAGACTGAAGAGAAGAAATTGAAGAAAGTCGAGTGATGCAGGAGGGGTGATAGTCAACAAAAAAGGTTCTGGTTTCATAAAGCACTAACCTGGAAAATGAAAGGGTTTCTTCATTGTTGCGTGCTTCCACAAATGCAACCATATCGCGTAATCATAATCATGTAAACATCTTAACTATACCGATGATCATCACCACACCATCCGAAACTATGCACTATCGTGTATCATGTTTCGGCTTCTTTCAGAACATCTCCGGTTCCTAAAAGATCTCGATTTACCTTTTGAAGGAAACGATAGCGGTGATGACGAGTGATAAGTATGAGTATATCGCAATACGAGATTTCATGTACTTATGTAACTTGTGTATATGCATGGATGCTGAGATGAGTGTGTTCAACTCAAGAAAATATATTATATTTAAATGTCCCTGCACATCCTGAATTTAAACTCGCTATATTCTCCATAATCATTTATAATTTTTCCATTCATGTATTATTCAGACCAACAGCCAAAAATTCAAGGCAAAGTTTAATTCATTTTGCGAATGTCAATTTCCATCGAATTTTCTGCGACGTGGGATTACAAGATTGTAAATAAGTACTGGGAAAAGCCATTAGCACTATTTTGAAACTTTTCCAGGGAACTATGTTTAACGCCAATCTGAAATTCTTGATTTTATTTATCGTAATTATGCAAATTACAAGGTTGTATGAGTTCATAATGTAAACATTATTCACGTCTCGAATTAGCACAGAAATATGCCTACTTAATGCGATCCGCGTTATCATGAAAACAGCAAGTGAACAAGCAAAAGCATTCAAGCTCACCTGGATAACTGACAATCCTAGGTGCAGTTCGTTGACACTTTTATTTTTGGAAAGAATAGTGAACGGTTTATGTAAATGATTTCATTTTTGCATTTTGCGAGTTTCATATTCATATTTGCCCTTTTTAAACGACGAGGGTACATGAACTTTTATATGCGGAACTACACCAGTAATATTTTATTCTTCTTACTTTTGCTAATTCGCTTGTAGCTAATTTACCCATATACATTTTACATGCTTATATTGTATGTAGGTATTCAATAATAATGATAGGTAAATACATATTTAGAATATGAGTCATCTTTTCTCGACATTCGGCGGTTGCAAAAGTATATTTATTTGTCCTTCCTTGCTTAAATTAGGATTTTAAGACCGATTTCATAATGTCTTCCTCTAAATGTAGTTTCACAAAGATAATTTAGTAATTAACAGCAGTCTTATTTACGCCATCCTGCCATATATTATGTCCGAAAGCAATTGCCGTTTCGTCAGTGAACCACACAGAAAACCTTGTGCATCACGTGTATTCCTAATGATTCGGAAGTGAACATTAGGCAAAAACCGAGCTTTACTACACGCGTCTAATAAAATTTACACAATTATGTTCATTGCCATTTAAAAGGAATGAAATGAGAGTGACGAATACATTAGAGCATTTGCACAGATACTGCACAAAGTTTTATATCTCTTCTGAGGCAATACCTTGGCTATGTGCAATATACTCAAAGACTCAAAACTTACATATGTATATCTGTTTATGTGCTATTGACTTTCCTCGTTATGTCCTCTTTTCTTTAAAATTATGTAAATCATTTACAAAATATTTCATTTCGTCATGTCAAGTTGAGGAAAAGTAAGAGGATGAGTATTTGCGTCTAACATTTTTCCATTCACTTTCAAACTCGCTGTTGCCGAGTCGAGACCACAACGAACGACCACACTCTCCGTCTGTCTCTTCCAGATAGACCATTTTTCAAGACCATTTTTTTAAAGTTTAAAGTACAATTTCAGTAGCGAGTCCTAATAGGGCAAATTGCTTTTTACACAAATACTATTAAAATTTTATCGCTAAAATGGCGGAATTAGCGCGAATCGCAATGAACAAAACGGTGTACGACAGGTTCATGAAACTGCCCGTCGACGACAATCTCAGCCAGTTGACGTACATTTGGATTGATG
>JAHZMY010001546.1:0-15374 GCA_027743915.1 Seira sanloemensis | reverse complement strand
TTTTTATGGTCTATTAATCTAGCCCACATGTGCACATGGTAACCACTGGTGGGCGTAAATTCAAATCTGACCAGACATGCTTCATTGATTCGTCTCAACTTTAGGAAAATGCCTGTGTGGCGAAGGTTACGCTGAGAAATTACTGTTCTTGAGTGGGCGAGTTTACCTGCTGTTGCCCTCAAATGTCAAGGACGTCGCAGTAGTTTTATGCTGATTTTAATAATAAAATAGTTTAGACTCAAAAACGACTTTCGAGTTAATGGGCAATTAAGTATAAATACCAGTCGCTAAGTGAATGCTAAACAATCATATTTGCAAATTAGAGAATTTTAAAAAAAAACTTTTTCGCCTGCAAAAAATACCACGACAATAAATTGGAATATTAATTTTTGTATAGTATTACATACATATTGTTCATAATCCGGTGTACGTAATTCCTCTATTTACGGCATAGGTCATTATTTATGAGAGTAAACTGTCATAAGTGAAATCAAGATTGCACTAATGGTTTTCTCGCAAAAAATTGCACGCTTCCTCCTCAATTCAAAATCAACGAACTTGGTGATTGCTTTGATTGATATCAGCAATCGCTTTACATTTGTGGCTTAGACTGTACATATTTACCATTTTTGTGAAATCTGTCCGCATTCAAAAATGTTTATTACAAATATGCATGCTACCTTTGCTTAGGCATTCATTTATTTGCTCGATTAGGCAGCCAAAAAAGTGAAACCAGAAAGTAATGAGTACCTGCTGGCGATATTTATTCAAATTCATTGCACTCATTCATCGCGCAAGACAGTTATTTTCATATAAACATAACCAACACAATTTGCAATGCGAATACTAATATAACCGCAATCATATATCTTTCTTGCCCACCTTACATATTGTAGTTATGTCCCACTGTCCAACGGCTTACTGAAGAAAAGTGGCCCCAGGTGTCGGTATTTAAAATGATTTCGCACAAAAAAACTTTAAATCTAATCTAGCATATATCACTGCGACACCACCAAAAACTTTTACCGCACAGCTAGCAGCCAATTGTGAGGCTTTCTCCATATAATAAATGCATATCAAAAGTTTTCTGCCTACTTATTTTTCACAAAATGCGAGATATAACTTTTGGGAGGTGATATGAAATGAAAAAATTCCCTCCGGAATTGAGAAAGACGGCCTTGCATGTCCCACCGCCATACCATATAGAAATTGCTCTTGAACAGCATTTTTGAGCTTGCATGAGAAGCCAGCAACAGTGCAAAAAATGTGACAGTTTTAAAATGGCATCTCTCCGTTTGCACTCAAACGCTTTCTTGATACCTCATGAAAAGTCAATATGAAAGTGAAATACATTCGCAAAAACAGCTTGCTGGCACACAGGGCAAAAGAAAGGTGAGTGAAAGTTTGGGGGAAAGCATGCAATCCTATATTCGTTTTTTGCAGGGTCTATGCTCTCTCTCTCTCTAACAACGAAAATCACGCAAGAGTTGACAAACAAATCCGTTGAAAAGTGTGTGTATCGTTTTAAAGACAAAGTACCAGAAGCTGTAAAGTTTACAAGAAATTTTTTGTGTACTTAAGTACATAAAACACATAAAGGAATTAAGTGGGCTAGAAACTGGCCTGTTTTATACTTTTCTGCAAATGGATTGCATGTTGAGAGCAATAATACTGGTACCATTATATATAGCACGGCTCATTTTTTGTTACGGAGGAGGAGGACGACGACAGTTGACAACTAACTGCGGTGTGTATTTAAGTTGATTTCGTTGTACCACTATAATTCACCAAATGTGTAATTTAACTTCTTTCTCCCAATTTGGAGACTTTCTTTTCCCTCCATTTTCTCATTCAACAAGGATTACAGACATTAATCTAGTTTTAGCTTTTGTGTGACAGTAATATTTAAGGGGTAATGGAAACGTGTACAAGGTAAGATTGACTGCATCTCCACCTCGTCATCATTTTACATTTTTGTAGCCCACTATTATGCCACATTTGGAGTCACGAAAGGCTTCGAAAACAGGCCGTAAAGATTAAAGTAAGCCCACAAAGCCCATATTCGTATTCCATTCCCAATTAAATTCGAGAAGGCAGCATATGGGCTCGAATTGCAAATATATATGAAAGTAATAATATCCCCCTTCACATAATGAGATAAGTAATAAATAGGAGCAAAATTTTTCCAGCTTTACGTGGAACGCAAGCAAATTAATCAACACCCGGCTTGAAATTTCTGTTCAAAGTTGGCAGCAATTTGAAGGTGCAAAACGCTTCCTCTATCGGGCTCCATTCATTTATGCCTATCAGTTACGAATTAGCCATAATAATAATGACCATTATATGGCAACCTTTACTGACACGTGTAAAATTAAATGTAGTGTCATATATACACCAGAAGAGATACAAGCGTATCTACATACTTGTTACTACCTTGTTCTTATTGATTTTTCTAATGACATGCTGATTTTTTTCTTCGTATCCACGTCCTTGTCAAGCACTTATATGTAAGTATACGTTTAATAATGGATTTTTTTTACAAAACACGTTATCTGAATATGATCGCACACTTTTCCAATAATTTCGACATTAATGTAGAAAACTACTTAGTACAAAAAGCTCCTGTATTTTTAAGTGCACCAATGTGCATATTTTACATTAAAATTTAACATCCACGCTGTGGAAGAGCGGAAGTAAACGTGCTGCTAAAACGTGGAAAAACAACGCTACTGACAATAAAACCAATGTTCTGAAATATAACTTACAAAACGGGAGTACCAAATTGTTATGTTCGAAATGTTGTTTTAGAATGACAGCACAGTGACAACACGATGTCCTCGCTTTAACAAAATGTTAAATCCTCCCTTTTTAGCACGCTGCCTATTTGTAATTGGATGAATGGGTCGCACAAATGGAACCAATAATCATGCACATATGCCATTCTCCCCGGTAATTTGCATACCTTGGGACAAATTATTTTTATTTTTGTTGAACGAAAGCGCCGAAGAAGTGGAGAGAGAGAAAAAAATGTTGAAGGTACAAGTGGAAATGGTTGGCCAAGCTGGGAAATTGAAATAACGAAATGTATTTCAGCAATCGTCTACACCGACGTGCCAATCTGCTGCACAAAGCCTGCCCAGAATAATCCCTGTTTGGAGAAAATTTACATGCTGGTCACATACCCAAACCGAGATCGCTTTAAAAACTATTGATGTTAGGAGAGCCATTCCAACGAAACATATATTCGGTCTTTAGTCTATGTATGAAATATCGCGAGTAATATCATTTTGTATAAATCTATAGCGTAAGCATAAATTATACGGCGCTTTTACATCAGCGGCTGATGGTGTAATGATGATGTTTCATTTCGGAAAGAGCGAAACGTCACTGATAGCCGAGGCTTGAGAATGTCCAAAACTTATTATAAGCACATGCTTTCATTTTGAGGCAGAACAAATGTATTGAAATTGAGTGTAGAGTTGGAATGAATTCGTTATTCATGCCTGAATACATTCACACATCATACGCATCCGATCTCGCTTCCATTCTTCTGCCTGAAACAATACAACGAGGGGGAAATTCTTTGGGAAAATCATTTATGCAATCTCCCTCCATCATATTCACCGTCAGCTAAGCAAAAGTTTGTTGGAGGAGCCCCATAGTTTTGTGGTGGAAGGATGATGGTTCTCTCTGTGCGTGGTGGAAATTCTCGGTATTGCTTGCTACATGATGGCAGAATGAAGTGGAAGCGGAATTGTTATTTGACAAGTTCTCCATTCTCCTCGTACTTTCACCAAGCACTTGCTTTCACTTCCATACCAGACGATTGGTTCGCCACGACGGAAAATATGAATTGCAAAAGCGGTTTTCGTGAAACAAGCTGAATTGGGCAAAGTCAGCATGGACAAGTTTCGATGCTGATTTCTCAAATTGAAACCGGACATTGTGTACTTAACTATCCGAGAAAAAGTGACTTAAAATTTTTACTTGTAATGCATAAACGCGTAAAGTTCAGTTCTTTCCAGAGCAAGTGAAACGGCTGAAGGTGATTCCAGCATTCAATGGGTGACTGACCGGCTCAAAAATCCTGAAGAGAAAGTTCAGTAAAACCTGCATCAATAGGGAACACTCCAAAAAAAACTCGCATACTATAGATGTGAGTACTCCTCAGCAACAATACAAAAATCGGTCATGTGAGAGCCAGAAAGATAATAAATGAGCTGCAAAAATCACACTTGGCTGGGCAAAGCAGAAAAGTGGAATGCCCGCCGCTCACTACTACTACCACAATGCCACCAAATACCAAGAGCATCACAAGGAAGGATATCCCATCCTATTTCAAAATATAAAATACCATCCTAACACAAAATAACAACTCAACTATCACAAAATTATAGTTTTGTGCGATAAGCCTATATGAAAGGGAAAGAGATTGTAGGAGCACATCTCAAATCCTCTATTCATTCTCAGGTCTTTATAGGTGTATGCAGAGTGGAAGCATTATTCTGCTTACTGATTCCATGGGGACAACAACATCAGGAGCTTTTTTTCCAGTGACACTTTAGCTTCGTGCTTTTTTATATTTTTTTCGCCGATTCCATAATATATTCAAGTACGTATATAAGGTTGTGTTCCACGGTAGACTACACTGGTTAACAGTATGGTCGCGCGGTATTGTTTCGGGACGAGTGGAGAAAGGAGAAAAATCAAGAAGACAAAAAAACGTGCAGCATCAGTTTTTGCCATTTTCCTGGTAGCGAAAAAAATCATATAATTTTGTGACATTGGGATGTGATGCGAAGAGTGAAATGTAAGCCCACAAAAAAGGCTACCATCAGCATCTCAACGATCACTCTGAAATATAGACCCACGGAAGGTCTCTCAGCAAACAATGCAATGTGAGAACAGCCAAGTAAAATAGGAACAAACTCCTACCACCACCACCACTTATAAGAGTGCAGGCATTTTTGTAGTTACATATAACAAGAGGAAATGAGAGAGGCAGAGAGAAACCAACGAATGAGCTGTCACAGATATTTATTCACTTTCTGCATCGTTGACCAAGAGAGCTGATGTTCATGTACGTGCTATTTCACCATTTTTTCGCGCAACACTAGAGAAATGTAACGGCTCAACCTTATATATTTTTGAAGGAGTAACCTAGATCCAGCCAGACTAAAAATTTTGTGGGGATACTACACTTCATTCTCATCTCGCTCATTCCCACGAAAAAAAGGCAGTCAGTCACTCAGTCAGTTGTGCAGTGAAAGTACGTGAATGGCCACAATAAAACTTACGGAGTATTTTATGCTTCCACTCACGAATTTATTCATAAAACAGGACTATATAGATATGAATGTCTCTGCAAAAAAAACTTTGAGGATTTTAACCCTTTTTGGGTGAAATGTAAGGTTAATATCATTATGAAAGCTGTTATAAAGCGCACACTAATTGATTTCTAAGCCAGAATGTGGCGCATAGCTCCACACTTCACGGTTGAAGCATATACTTTAACACACATATAAAATCCATTGTCATTTTCGACGACGTTATCGATCTGTAACGCAGCAGGCTCCGTCACCGTCCTGAAGTAAGCTCTTTGCCCGAGGTTCTCATTCTTCGCGTGAGTTCCAGGTCTATTGCGGCCATCATAACTGGAATATATAAAAAAGACGAGAGAAAATGAGATGAAAGTTACATATTACAACATTTTAGCAGTTTTTTTCCTTTCTAAGAAGTTTTCTGTTTGTTCCTTTCAGATTATTTTGAGGAATGAAAATGGCAAATGACCATGATTTCTGGTGGAAGAAATTAGATGGGAAACGAAATGGAAGCTAAATCATATGAATGCATTGGAATGTTTGTAAGCAAACATGCTCACGCTGACAGAAAACTAAGTCACATGTTTCCACATACACCTTGCCAACCGGAAAGTTTTCCGTGCATATGGAAAGGAAAAACGATTGTAAAGCAAGTTCTTAGAATGCACGCTATTTGAGCTTTGTTTCAAGAAAATCTACGGCTTCCGTCCGTACGACTTCATTTAGTAGCGACTAAACACTGAATTTTGTGACAAGAAAAATATACTAGGTATGTACCTATGCATGCGTGGTAAATAGTAGTACTAGTATTAGCAGTTCTGACGCAAATGGCATTATTCAGCAATTGTGAAATGAAATATGTACTACTACAAATGAAGTTGGCTTCTTGAAGCAACTGCTGATCCTATTAGTTTATCTTCTATCCGCTTTATGTGGAACCCAAATAGAGCAATCACTCAAACGGTAATGCAGTTAGTTTACGCACAAAAAAGCTGGCGAAATATTGATTGTTTAACAATATTTTTGTAGGAAGCCTGTAATACATAGTTTTGAGTTCATATGCTATTTTTTGTAGTTTATATAGTATGTATTTAAATACACATTTATATCTTCTTCTTAAATGGATTACGAGTGCTTAGACAACTTTTTAGGAGTAATTCCTGTACAAAATATTTTGTGCAGTATTACTAGATGGCATAAATAAGTTAGCTGTGTATGATCCGTAGTTAGTGTACATTCCAGCCAAAGTCGTATACCTTCTACCTTTTATATCTATATTAACACTCTTGTGGAGTAGTGAGTAAGTTGTTCCATTTCAATCAAGTCTTGCCACGTCAGCAAGAAAGAACAAACGTTGAAAATGTGAGACAATCGACACATTCCAGGACAAGATAACCTACAGCATTTTTCCTTCACTCCCAACGCAATATATATATTATGTACTTTAGCGACTACAGTAAATTCTACCCTTTCCTTTTATCTTCTCTTTGACATTTTATAACGGCCGGGCTTTGTTCTCTTCGATTTTAAGGGCTGCTTTATAAAAACAAAGGTGGAAGGCACATATCCAATCTACAGCAGTTTATATGAACGTAGTTGAGGGAAAGTTACTATGGAGAAGTCTTTGATATTGTAATCCAGGCCCGTCGTTAACTTATAGGCAGTTTGGGAGGAGAGACAAATGAAATGCTCAGTGAACGGGAAGATAGACTGCCAAATACGGGAAATAAACTATGGAGATGAATGAGATGGATGAGGATGCATTTACTTCTCATTCTTGAAAAATAATTTTTTCTCTCTGGCACTAGTTTCAGCTTATTTTCTCCGCACATTGCTCAGTCTTCCTGCGTCAGTTTTTTTTCTCAAGGAAAACAATGTAGTTAATTTGGCTTTGTATATTTCTATTCCTATACCAAATATGGAAGTGCTGAGTTTGGGTGAAGAGTCTTCGGGCTGCAGTATGAGTATATGGCAAGAAGACTACATTTATTTCAAAGCAAAGGTAGTGGATGAAGTCGTAATAGGTTTTAACGAATGACACAAAACTAGTTGCCGACAATTTTTTCCAGTCTTTTGAAACTTCGCAGGCAAGAGTATTTTTGCGAAAGCATGAATTTTTCTGTGTTCCCGACAGGAGATTGTTTCGTCGAAATCCTTTTTCTTTCTTTTTATCATCCGTTTAGATTTTTCTTGCTTTGCTGGCATCACTTTCATTTTTGAAAAATGAAATCAGAAGTAGCAAGCTAGCAAAAAAAACTCCACTGTCTTCAATGATGTCGTCCGTCTTCATATCGATTGACTCACAGTTGTCTTTGCCATTTTGATGGGATTATGTAGTGTACGGAATGAAAGTGAGTTGAGTAGTACAATTTCTTATTCCGTCTTTGCCTCTTGGAGTCTTGCCTTTCCTAAGAGAGCTTCGTTGCATCATTCAAGAGGAACACGGGAGTATTTATTCTTCACAATATATGTACACAAACTAGCTCCTTTCCGGAAAAGTGAAGAGATATGTAGAGTTAGAGATGTGTGTAGACTATTTGCTAAATTGCAAAGATGCTTTACTCTCTTCCTTTGAAAATGTTTGTTTATATTAGCATGATTTTTGTAGGCCATGAGTATGATATTATGAAAAATGTGAAAGAGGAGGGGAGGGGAGTGAAAGTAAGATGAAAAAGAAGATGAAAAGAAAGCTATCACGTTTTCGACAGCTTATTCCCTAGCATAATATTGCCAAAATAAATATGTTTGCGTTGGAATTGAGACACTCGGAGAGCACATCTTGCAAAATGCAATCAAATGTGTAAGAACGCCTTACGCATACCGAAATACGTGATATATATATTTGGGGAAAGGTTCTATATTGAGATTTATGACAGGATATTGTTTTGGTTAGTATGGATTCCTATACAGAGCACACACTGCACACAAACTGGAAATACAGAAATAGAATACAGCAGCAAGGCTAACTAATCTACGCACTACCCTATGCCCAATACACGTGCCCATACTCTAATCAACCGATCGTTGTTACCCAAAATGCAATTCAAATTATTTAATTTAATAATCAATTTGCACATTTCATTTACCTAACCTTGTTCTTGGCGTTTCGTAAAGTTTTAGGAAGGCACTAACTGTCTGGCAGGTACGAGTCATCATTTATGTACTACAGATAACTTTAAATATGCCATTTGATGATATGCGTTGACCTGCAAGTTTCTGCGTAAAATGCTTTCGTCACTCTTTGTGCCGAATAATAAGCGCTACATAACAGTATGTGTGTACAATAGGTGCTAGTCACTGCAGAAAAATGTGAACTTTAAAGTAAATACTTTTGTCGTCGGAGTCAGAATACACAATACGATGTGTAGAAATAGCCAGTATAGCGTGCTCAAAATAGATCCGTCGCCAGTGTGTAAAATAGTAAAGCAAAGTTTGTTAAGTAAGTTTCTGTATTCCAGTCATTCCAGCCAGTCGCAGACACAATTTTGACAATTTCCCATAACTCAGGCTTTTTATGCTAGAAAATGCGCATGTTGTTTGCCAATCAATCTTCAGCTTGCCGTTTACAACTGAGGCGTGTGAAAGTAAAATGGAAGCGAGATTGAGTCGCTTTCCTTCTTTTATTACGTTAACTCAAAGTTTTCTAAACTCTACAAGTGCATAAATCTACAAGAAATAAGCTTTTAAGCCTGAACAAACTAATAAAATTTACGTAATCGGAAGATATTGCCCTTGTTTTGAAGTTCTTTTACTACGTTAACTCAAAGTTTTCTAAACTCTACAAGTGCATAAATCTACAAGAAATAAGCTTTTAAGCCTGAACAAACTAATAAAATTTACGTAATCGGAAGATATTACCCTTGTTTTGAAGCTGAAGTGTTTGAAAATGTTTAGTCTCCCAATAATTCATACATCAGCTTACATTTTTCAAGCTACACAGATTGCAACTTAATTTTGTAAAAGTAACAAAACAATAATAAGTATACTACATATTTACTAATGTCATTTTGGTAGTCAACGTTATAATATTGCTGGTTCATAATCACTAAACGAAACCAAAAAAATAAGATATTTGAAAGCAGTAGTTATCCAAGCCTGTGCTGGGAGACATGTTTCATACGGGATCCGGACAATTCAGCATGGNTGGTTCATAATCACTAAACGAAACCAAAAAAATAAGATATTTGAAAGCAGTAGTTATCCAAGCCTGTGCTGGGAGACATGTTTCATACATCTTTTTTTTAGAAACTTTCCCAAAGTGTGAGAACAAGCTTTACCAAAGATTGGCGTCTCACACACTACAGGAGAAGTCTTAATACGATCAGTCTCACCATCAAGATGAACTCGATTCTTTATTTCCTAAATCTTCTTTTTTTCCACAAGTCGATTGAAGATCTGACCAGACTGAGAAAACTGGTGCCATTGACGGAAGAACACTGTGGCTCATTTTGAGGTCTACCAAGTATCTCATTCCTATTGCTTCCGATATATACGTGGTATAAAAAACCTCACTCTCGTCATTCAAGAAATTTCTTTGCGATTTTATTCCACTTGCATTGGAAAGGGATGAGTGAATAGGCCTGTCTTTCTCCTTGGCTCAAAGTACGCAGAGTAAGAAAAGGCTTACAACTCGCTCTTCCATTCTGTCACGATCATTTCGAAATTCTATCTTACTTTTCCCACTGCTTACTGTTGGCTTAATGGTGGCGCTACAAAGTAGCCGTCTACAATCCCACGTGTCAAATGAGAAAAAAATCGAGCGAGTCGAAGTACATTGAGGAAAAATTTCTTCAAAATATATTGGTAATTTTGATGTTCCACTTCCTATAAATACATCCATTTTTACCCGAAAAACGCTGCTTCAATAAAGTTCTTCGGAAGAAAGAAACAAATGGGAGAAATTGTG
Organism: Seira sanloemensis; assembly: GCA_027743915.1. Classification (NCBI taxonomy): domain Eukaryota; kingdom Metazoa; phylum Arthropoda; class Collembola; order Entomobryomorpha; family Entomobryidae; genus Seira; species Seira sanloemensis. The sequence goes on along the minus strand of JAHZMY010001546.1, from coordinate 5,147 downwards.
TAAGCCTTTTAGAATGATTGAGGCTAAGGGATTTTTGTTCTTTCTCCCCACACTTTCTTCTGGCAAGAAAAAATCTGATACGTTTCGCGAAGAACAATGCGACAAAAAAGTGGCAAAGTCAGTTGAATGAAAGACTCGCAGATACCATAGCAATTTCTTGATTTCTATTGCCACTTTATCCGAAGGTGAGACTAGGCCTGTAAAGAATTTTGTCTGTTCTTAGAAACGGAACTGGAGAAGACTGAATTGGACTGCGTGGGCGACTCAAGAGTTTCTTGTTTGTATTCTTTATGTACATTTAGGCTTTCAGAGAAGATTCGTAGCCTATGTTAGTTTCTGAAAGAAGAAAGGCAGGTTTCTGAGCGTTTAGCAAGAAACTATCATATAGTCCGAAAAGTAAAATAATTTTTATTTCTGGAATTTGACGTTTCTGAAATATATTTTGACTCTAATTTTGCAATAATCTTTTTATAGAACAAAATGGACGCTACGTGGATATCAATCAATCACCGCAAAATATCTTTAATAATTTTATTAAAAATACTGAGGAATAAGTTGATTTATTCGGCATTGAGTAAAACAGATGTTATCATTGTGCACATGATTGGAAACCTTCAGGCTATTTATAGCGCTGCAATTTATAGCGAGTGCTAGATATCACCTTGTAACTGTAAGTATTCTTATTCAATACTTACGTAAACGGTAGGACTCCAAAAAACATGCAAAAGTCCTATATGTACTGATGTAAAATCAATATCGAAGTAGTGCTCCGATCCTTGAAGAAGCGTTCTTAATAATTTTGCAACAAATTTTATGTTAACGCATGTTCGCAAGACCATTTTTAATATGTAACATTTTAATTGGCTGGCACAAAAGCACTCTTTCTTTTGATTTATGATTTAAAACAAAATCCTTTTATCTTGTTTCTATATTGCGCTAAAAATACTCTCTTACTTCAACAGGAATTGTAGGAAAGGCAAATGCTTTGAAGTTTTTTTACAGAAATTTAGATGAAAAGCTTTGAAAACTTCAATATTCCAAAAGTACAGAGCTGTCGTGTTTCTATCCCGTTTTGTTGACATTTTCAAAGTAGTTTGTCTCTGACACAGTGGCACGTTTTAATGGATTTATTTATTCATGGAAATAAAAAGCATTTGAGTGAGGATGGGAGTGCACACATTAAATCTGTGTGACTGGCTAAAATTGAATCAAGTGCCTTTTCAAGAGGCATGCCCAGGAAATATGCTTTGTAACAGGAACGAAAAGCGTTTCATAATTTCTACTTGGCAAAACTTACAACTTAGGTACTGACAAGCTCACACGTATTGTGTGTGTCGTTAATAGCAAGCTACTTTCCTAACACGTCTCTTCAAATTCAAACTTGCAGTTGTTTTTTAAATTAATAACCAAGAAGAATTTAGGTAATGAAAATTATTTTGAAATTGTAAAAACATCAGTTTTGACTATACGTAGATGAGGAATTAACTTGACATCATCATGGGAAAATTGAGGGTGATTATCATTGACGCAATAAGTTTTGTGCATGTCCTTAACTGAGGGATCTCCATACTACCTAGTACCCATATTGCTACAATAGATTATTATAAAAATCACAATGGAGTCACAGGGTTGGCAAAGTTTGGCAGATGCAGGCAGACCTGACATTAAGCAGTGCAACACTGTTAAAGCCACTAACCTATATATTGGCATGTCTCCGAGGTCTTTGTACCAAAGGACGAGTATAGCGTCATCTGAGCGTATCGGTGCTTGCATATCGCACGGAAGGATAGCTTTCTTGTGGGCCACGGCTTGCACTTCGATCACCGGTCCTGAAAAAGAGAAAAATACAATTCCATTTATCAATCAGACAAATTTACTTCCTAACAAATATCCACTTTGGCGCACTACGCAACGCATTATTCAGTTTACAACCGAAATATTTATTAGTTTTCTGGGAGGGATTGGCATCCATTCGAAGATATGCACTACTTCCGACAAGTCCTTACATTGTTATTTTTCTAGCCGCTGTGCTTATGGTGACATATCGCCCCTGCTGCACGACCAATACTGGGACAAATAATGTTTCTCTTCGGAACGGAGGAAAGAGTTATTTCGCTATTTTTATATGCATATATCATTCTAGATTACATCGAAAGAGACTCTCTTTTGTACACAAAGGACTTTTTATAGTCGTGAAAGAGCGCTCAAGAGAAGGGAAAAATTCTAGCCAAGGAGTCATTCAGAAAGGTCCAAATGCTATCAAAATCACTTCACCATCATTGTATCAGTAGTGGTATAGCATTCTCCTAAAAAGAGTAGCACAACCGAAACTAGTGGAGATATTCGCTATCTTAGCACTACTCCTTTGAATTACTTTTCTTACTCAGAGAGATCCCCTTTTTGGAAAAGCTTTTACCACAGGGAGGCTGTGACAACGGATAAACCTCTTTTATGTTCACATACAAATTTAAAACCTTCTTTTAAAAAATCATCATACAAGTCACGCCACTATATTTTTCTTACTCTTCCTCCTCCTGGCTTAGAAAAAATCAGGACATTCCTTCTCTCACTCATTCATTCAATTTGAAACTCACGTAGAACTACTCAATATCAACACAATCGTAGCGTTAGCGGGGAAATTGTAAAGAAAACGTTCTGTACAAAGTCTTCTTCCTTGTGTCGAGATTTGGAGTAAGGTAATCTACAAGCCAGTAGTCGCACTACTGAACTCACTCTCACATCTTACCAGCTTCGCCATGAAAGGGACTCAAAGTATCTTTGTAAATTGCAGTGTTGCTACACAGAAGCAGAGTAAACAAGCCATCTCGAAAAAGAAAGTCTGACAAAGAAAACGTTGCAAGAATTGCAAATGAATTGAAGCAAGTCCGCAAAAAAGAAGGGCAGAAATAACTTGGCGAATTTTCTATCATATAAAGATGTAAATCTTGCAGCCAAAATTATGCAGCAAAAGAAGTTACACACATTATGGACAAAGGATTCTCTAATAAAACAAAGTAGAGACACTGTCTACGCAGCAATTGCTTTTATCCTAATAGAGATACTACAAAGGATTGGCCGTCTATCTGGTCCTCGACCATGAGTTGGTGTAGTGACAAAGATTTTAGCAGACACATAGATAAAAAGATACAAGATAAGAAGAGAATCGATTTTGCTTTGAGTCCCGTAAAAATGATGCAGGTTTATAGTATTTTAGCAAATTCGCCAAAAGAATGTTTCATTCAAGCCAGAAATTATTTTAACTTTAGCTTTCCTAGAAAAACGTTGAAAGATATTAAAGACCACAAAATTAAAAATTTCTTTATGCAAAAATCTAATACAATCAAAACATTTTTCTTGAAAGCCATTTTTAGGTATATGTTAGTGAAAGTTTCTTTTATTTTTGTCTTAAATAGGTTTCGTGTTGGATGTGGCAGGTATGAAAATCGTACAATTGTTCTTAGGAACGGTTTTCTTGACCCACAAGTTTAATGCACACTTTAATGTCTTTATAGTTACACATTGAACTAGGAGGAACGGTGTGCATCCTTTGCAGTGTGAGGTAAAGCAGCAACAGAAGGCTTAAGATTGTTTCTAAAATGGTAATAAATGCAAATATTCTTCGTCTATTTTTTCCTTTCCTTTCTACCAACGTAGCTCTTTCTCTTTTCCAGGTAAATAGCGCCACTTTCTGAAGAAAATTGTGAAACAAGAGAAATCTGTAAGGAAAACTTTGCAACTTTAGCTAACTGGCAGATTGTAAGTTTTGGTTAAGTCAGCGAAAGAAAAGGGAAATCCTCCAGACTCAAATCCCTAGATAGATTGCTGAACTACATTCAAAATGGAAGTGAGCAAGACATCAAGTGAGCGCATTAGAACCAGTTGTTGCTTCACGTTTTCCATTGCAAGTAAATAAAACTAGCATTTTAGTAGTTGCCTCGAAACAGATCTTTGCACAAGTTGTCAGGTAAACAATACAGGTAAGCAACTGTCAAATGAAATAGTTTTTTACTTGGAGTTTATTACATCTAGAAATGAACGGCAACCGAGTCCCATGGAAATATTTTCTTTTTTGCAACAGCGTTATTTCAAACTATTTAAATGCAGCCTTCGATTTATATCACTACCAATAAAAATTCTAATAGGAAACCTTCAAAACTGTAATTAATATTTCTAAAACGCAATCTAGGTTAGCATGTGGCATAAGATGGCACTGTTTCCTCTTGTTGCCCATGTAGCAAATTAAAGCCATCTGAAAAGGTTTCACTGGAGAGCCTCATCGACTTTTCTTTTGTTGGAGTTGTATGCCTTGCACACAGAGTTATTGGTCGCGTTTCCTATTCGTATATTTTCCAATTATAAAATTTCTAATCTTCAATACAGGCGCACTATGGCACCATCTGGAGCGTAAAATTTCAACGTGAGTGCAAAGATTGTGAGCAAAATGTTTCAAATTTCTTTTTTTAGCATTTAGGACTCATCACTGCAAACAGCGGCATGCGTCATTCCAATATGTATGAATGAATGATCATGATCAGTATCACCATGTTCAGTATCACAGAAACGGCCCATTTATTATAGCTCGTGTATCCTCCAGTTGTGAAAAGTACGCAGTAGAAGGAAAAGGTAGGATATAAAGTTTGAAGGGAAGGTAGAGATAATGCTGTGTAAACACACGATTCATTTTATGAGTTCCGCTTAGTATTATGTTCCTGAATCACAACAGAGAGCATTGCCTGAAAAAAGACGGACTTCTTTCTTCACCAAATATTTTTTTTTATTTTCCTTCATACGAAACATTTTTTTCATTTTCTTTCTCGGGATGAAAAAAGTAATCTATCTTCTTTCCGCATGAAGGTTCTTTTCCTTTTCTTCAATAATGCCTACAGAAAATATTTCATGAATAAAAGGGGCCACTATTATGGATCTGGGCGGAGAGCGAGAAAAAACCAGGATAACGAAGCTGAAGGAGAAAAGCAGGCATAGTCTCTTTCTCTTTTCATTTTCCCCAATTCAAAATAGACGAACGGTGCAAGCATTGCTATTTTTTGGAAGGTGAGTTGAATGGACGTAGTAGACGCAGATGTACAATGTGTATGGCACAAAACCCTTATATTTATTTTCTTGTTATTATTATCACGAATGTAGAG